>OX465103.1:21820304-21828314 GCA_949987565.1 Luidia sarsii | reverse complement strand
CGTAGCACTATACAAGTTGGCATTTGACCTGATATATTTTTTGGACTGGTGGCTTTTTTCCCAAGTTGAGTGTTTCCACTGGACAAATCGAAGCGGTAAAAGTGACCTGGTCACTTTTACCGGGCAGAGGCTGGCCGGTAAAAGTGAGAACTGGACTTAAAACGGGAAAAGTCAACATTCTCCTGAGCTTAAATTTGGATGCTACAGTCAAAGCTTTCTTTGCCGTCAGTCAACATTCTTCAAACGCTCCCAGTCAGTTTTGCCTTTATTTGTTTGACTTGAATTGAAAAAGCTGCATCCATTCTTATTTCTGCGTGATCACCGAGTTGCTGTGGTCAGGTCAAATGTACACCTGAATGAAAGATGGGGGGAATGATCCCCTCGAGATTGAACACACGCTTCTGGCTGGCACCCCCAGCCTGGCAAAGAGTAGTGACTAGCCTATTTGGGAAGGCCACCATCTAAGGGCTGGATACATGTAGCTCAGATGGGAAGAGCGCCGGTGCGCAAAACCGGGGGTTTCGGGTTCAAGTACTGGTCAAGTACTTTTCTTTGCGATTTCACATTTTTTTATTTTTCACAAAACAAAGTTTTTTGTCTAAAATGAGTTTTTATTTATTTTTTTGTCTAAAAACAAAATTTTCAATTCAATTTCAATGATAATGAATACCCAAATCAGACTTTAGAGGGTGTGATGTTTTGATCCAAGCAGGACCTTTCTTGACAAAAAAAACCTCAGGCCCTCTTAATTTATGAGATTCGCATTATTTTAGGCAATTTCAGTCAGTAGACAGTTCCACGTTTTTCATGTATGCCACTCTAAGCTGATTCACACTTTGTACTAAAATTGGAGAACAGTGCGCTGACACTGAGGTGACAAAGCACGGATGTTGCGGATGTATGTGGCTGGCTGCTAGCAAGTCATGGTTTTTAGGACTGGAGACACATAGCGTGGCCAACATACATGTAAACATACATAACGTATAGACGGGACAGCCTCTATCAGAAACAAAGTCAGGATACTGTAGTGCCAAGAGGGACCCGACTAGCGTCAAAGTGTGGGCGGAAGTAAAGATCCCCGCCACACATTTGTACAGTGTGTGACATGACGCACATTTACATTTGCCAGTGGTTTCATGACGCTCTCGCACGTACGCGCTTTTTCTACATATATGAACATGGCGGTGCTCTTTACTTTCACTCATACTTTTGTAAAGATGGCAGCCTCCCTGGCATTTCAGTCTGGCGCCCGCTATTGTCCGTCTATAAGTTAAATACGTGTCTATGGCGGCCAACCATTCACACCCCGAGACGGACTGTCACCAGGCAGTGGTCGTTTCCTTTGACACGGGGAGTGTGATTATCGCAGTCATAAGCGATAGTGACATAACCTGGCAGCATTACTTATTCTTTGCATTCCGAATTTGGGGTTGTGCCAAATTTACGGTAGATACTCGGTATATACCGTGGGGAAAAATAAATACATGGTTTCAGTATACCGTGAACTGGGGCTACCGGTACCGATGACATCATTACTTCCTTGGCCACGCATGATTGCTTCTCCAAGTTGTATAACCGAACACCGGCACAACCCTCTAGTTCTGATGCTCTTTATCATGTTTACGTAAGTTTTCATTTTTCCCCATTGGCATATTGTGGAATGAATTTGAAGTCCCTCTGCACAATGGCAAATCCAAATTTCAATCGTGATTCTAACTCCACTTTTTTTTTTTCGGGGGGGGGGGGGGGGAATGCAGGGACACAACAGCTGTGATTATTAGAGGAGTATATTCACGATTCGGACTCCACTATCAGTGCGATTTTTCTTTTTCTTCTAAATAATCTTGATTATTTTGTCAAGCGGAGTTTGTACAAATACTCTACAGGAAGAAGAATACCGGTAGATTTTTGTTGGTTCCCACAATACACTGCAAGTGCTCTGACCAACAGGAAGAGCAGTTTGTTTCTTTCTCCACGTGTGAACCACCCTCAGAAAGGCAGCCTGCACAGTTTGACCATAATACTAACTGCAATCGGGTTGGGTTTTTTGGGGGGTCGGGATTTTTTGGGGTCGGGATTTATTTTGGTCCGGATTTTTTTTGGTCGGGATTTTTTTGGTCGGGATTTTTTTGGGTCGGTATTTTTTGGTTCGGGATTTTTTGGTTCGGGATTTTTTGGGTCGGGATTTTTTGGGTCGGGCTTTTTGCAGCGCATACACGCTGGATTTCAGAAAGCCTTACGATGCATCGTGACTCAATTGACGATGGATGACCCATTGTTAATTGTGATACACTGTATGGTTTCTGTGCATCGCTCATCGTCTAGCGATTGATCGTAAACGAAGACGGTCTTGGTGAAATTGTTGACCGCTGATGTGAAGAATGGTGAGCTACATGTATCCTGCAGCCCGTAGGAGGGGGCATTAGGTTCTCTCCTTTCTCCTCTCTCCATCCATGCAATGAACGCCGACCCCAACAATTCTGAGCTTTTCTTGTGCATGTGCAGGTGGGGGCTAGCACTTCAAGATGGCCGTCTTTGATTTGATCGGCAGAACCCACTCTCTCTGCTTTGCTCGCTTGTTCCACATGGCATCAATCATTCGAGAATACCCACAACAGGTGGTCAATTGTTGCCTTTCCCGTTTGTAATTTCCTTCTTTTTTTCCCCCTCCCTTTAGTTCTTTGTTTGGTCTGGAATCTGGCAATCTGCACATGCATGCGTTGAATGTGCATAATGTACATGCGTGAAATCATGAGTTATGGGAGGGAACAAATGCCTCTCGTCTGCCGTGTCGCCTCTGAGAGCCTCACGCCTGTGAGTCAACCACCATTCATCTGAATTACAATGTACTCGTGCAATAGGAAAAGCCTTTTGGAGGTAAACTGTTCACAGCCAATCGTGCCGTGCCACTGGTCTGTCTGTGTAAATGTGTATGCATATAAATGTTGACACAGGTTTACCTCTAGAGGGGAGTACGTGCACAGGAGGTAGACATGGTATACGGCATCCGGCACTGGGGTAACCCTAAGCAACTGCATGTATCTACTGGGGAGTGGGGTCGGGGTGGTAGGGTAGCAAGCTTCTACTGCAGGGCAGCCTGCCTCCTCCAAAAGGGAAGCGTGGTTTATGGATGGAGTACAGTGCATGCAGGGAATGGAGGGCAGTATCCCACAGTTGTCCTTCAGGACGTTTACCATCTCGGACTTACGCATGTAATGGGTAAGTAAGGAGAGGGGAACCAGTTTACGGAATCTGCGCGTTGTCATCCAGCACTCTCGCTGGGGATTTTTGCCCGGAACGAGCCACTTTGGCGCACACACCGCAGATATCAAGGTGGGGAAATAAACCCCATCTGACTCAGCTCTCCGGTTTCTACATGTACAAATGTATGCACATCTAGTACCTGAGGTACGGAAAAGGCTTAAGACATTCACTGGATTCCCTGGCATGGCCGCTGAATGAACGAGTGACTGAGTGACTAAGTGACTGGGTGATGGACTGACTGACTGACAGAATGGCTCACTGAGTGACTGACTGAGTGACAGACTGAGTGACTGACTGGGTGACTGACTGGGTGACTGACAGAATGGCTGACAGAGAGACTGACTGAGTGACAGACTGAGTGACTGACTGGGTGACTGACAGAATGGCTGACAGAAAGACTTTTAGTGAGTGACTGACTGAGAGAATGAATGAGACTAAGAGACTTACTGAGAGACTTACTGAGTGATTTACCGAGTGACTGACAGAATGGCTGACTGAGTGACTGACTGAGACTGACTGACTGACTGACTGAGACTGACTAAGAGACTTACTGAGTGACTGACTGAGTGACTGACTGAGTGACTGACTGAGTGACTGACTGAGTGACTGACTGACTGACTGACTGACTGACTGACTGACTGACTGAGTGACTGACTGAGTGACTGACTGAGTGACTGACTGAGTGTCTGACTGAGTGACTGACTGACTGACTGAGTGATTGACTGACTGACTGACTGACTGACTGACTGAGTGAGTGAGTGAGTGAGTGACTGACTGAATGACTAACTCACTCGGTCACACTGACTCATATTATGACGTATCAGACACATAAGCTCTGCTGGAGTGGACATGGGACAGACACAGAGCTGAATCCTCTATTCTATTCAAACATTCACAATCACAACACCACTCCCCTCCCCCCGCAAAACAAATTGCGTAAAAGCTGCCGCCATACCAGCTCAATCCCTACCAACCAGATGGGTCGGGGCCTAATGTGACTTAGATAACACACACCCACTACTTCTGCTACGAGCACTAAAGCCCCCTTGGGGTTACCGCATTTCACACAATCGCATCTCATCACGCGCATCTCATCAAGACAGTCCTCTCCAAAGGCAAATGGCAAGAACACACCTCATTACGCAAAAGAGGAAAACGGCTGACGGAGTCACTGATGAGACTTCAAAATTTGTACAGGGTAGCCATGCCGCGGTGATCCTTTGATACACGGAACAGATATGCACTCAAATTCATCTGTCAAAGTAATGGCACAAATGTTCTCTGGTGCGGACAAAGTCTAAAAATTGCAGAGAAGAATTCAAGTACAAAAATTAAGAGCTATGCGAGTGCTGCGCAACTGACAAATTAGGCATGAGCGAAGCTCGCAACACATCGTTGACTTCATCGTCGCCACGGCGACCTGTTGTCATGGTGACTCATGGCCAGAGTGAAAGCCAGAGAGGAATCCCATCAGCAGACTCATCCTTTTTTTTTGGAGGGGGGGGGGGCATTTCTCTGAAATGCAAGACCGGGTATATCTTACGTGCACGTACAACGCACAAAACATTTTGGTACAGACCTGCATACACAAGCTGTGAAGTGGTGCACCAGTCACGGTGTGCAATCTATCCAACTTGTTTGTCTTTACTACTGTAACGCAAATTATGCCGTTGAGGGCGTGAGTTTGGTGCGACGTCACATGACACGTAGGCCGCGCGTAGTAGTGGGGGTAGAAGCGCGAGTAGTTGCACGAGCTCGGCGGTCCACTTTCAGACGGAAGACCGTGCGCACGTCTCTAGCCCTGTGCGAGCTGTCGTACGGGAGGCGCTCACTTGAGGTGCGTGCTCTGCGTTGCGGTTTCCCTGGAGGCACGCCCTGCGCCGCTAGCCACGTGTTTAAACCTGTGAGTATTTGTTACAGGGGGGTCTATTTAGACGCTTGGTTGCGGTGTTGCACCCCAAGGCGTAGTAGGCAGCTTTATGGGGAAGAAGATCTACTTTGTGAGTTCCGGACTGGATTGTGAATAAAGTTTCCTTGGCAACGTTCACTGTGTTTCAAACCCTGTTTGTTCTTCTTGCATTCAGTTCAGTCTGTGTACCTAGTCGGTAACCGGGGATATATTTAGCCCCAAACGGACGGCTCCTCTCCGAGGTTGTAGCCTACACCGCCTGCGCATTCCTCCCTCAGCCGCTCCAGGGCGGGGACGCGGGCAGAGGAAACCCAAGGTCGCCACACTACCAAAGGGAGGCAGTGTATTGCACAACTAGTTTCACATCGGTCATGTCTCTCGGACAAAAATGAGGGTTCTTGAAACTGGAAAGGTCAGGCACCCTCCTCATCTCCTCCTCCTCATTTGAAGATGCAATGTAATTCAAATGTTAATGATTATCACGCTCGCGGGTACCGGCCTAAATACTTGACTGAGGCACGAGGTAAGACCCGTGGCAATGACTGGCAGGTTTCCTAAGTGCAGAGAGTCATCAGCAACAGAACTGCCTTTAGGCACGGACAGTACAGCTGCCCCCTAAAAGCACACTAAGGCTGTGTTTGAAATGTGTTGGCTAAGGCCGGAAAGAATACACAATTCTATGGGGATTGTAAGCAGCCACTAGCTTCTGGCTTCTATAAACTGGCTTCTGGCTTCTATAAACTGGAGCCGCAGCCGATTCATTTTCGCACACGGCCTAAGACTGAGAGTGACTCTTGTCAGCCACAACACCAGCAACACATCATAAGAAACTACATTGTACACGACAGGTATGGCACCCCGCCTCCCCCGCCCCACCCCAACACTACAGGGCTCTACAGCGCTTGACAAAGGTCCACTGCACTTAGAGATGATTCACCAGTCTACTGGGGCCCCCACACGCGGATAATGCTGATGGATGAATAGCCGGAGTGTAGCCTTGTCTTTCGCGGAGCAACAAACTGTGACAGTGGTAATTGCTTCAACAGACTATAGACTCATCAGCGCCCAGGCATTGTGATTGCGGACGGTGTACTGTGCGTCTGATCTCACCGGGGGCCATGAGCGAGCGCCATGTGAATAAGCGATAACCCCCTCCCCGAGCAGCTGCAATTAAAAGTGGACAAATCCTAATGGGCTGCGGTATTTCATGGGCAGTGGACCAATACAGTGCGCTAATGAAACGACCATATGGAGCGGCTGATGGAAAAGACGGGACGGAGCTGAGGGTTTTGCGATTTTTGCCGTGTGTGAACTCAAAAATCAGAACAAAAATTATCCCAATTTCAAAGTGCGATTTTTGTTTATATATCAATGTGAATGGCCCTATAGCCTGAAAGGACCAAGACTATTGACCAACCCAAGCAAAACCTCTGAAGGGAAGAGACACTACAGAGAGTACAGTGCCCTGACGGACATGATATTGTTGAAGTTTGGGTAGCCCTGTGGTAGTCCATTCCTTGTCCGGGTGACTTTCTTTTTTGTGTCCCGTTTCTTTTGTGTTGGCCAAGCAGCCTGTGCTCTTTTGATTGCGTAACACCACTGGGGTTTAGATTTGAATAAAAGGTGGTGGCACAATCTCCACCTTGCTCTTTGACCTTTTGGGTTCAGCAAGGCAACGGCACTACCACTGTGCCAGCTTCAAGCCGCACCACTACATAGCCTGCTGCCTCATATCCTGATCATTCACTGCCATGGTGGATCCATTTTGGCAGTAGTATGCAGCCAATAGGTAAGCCTCGGCAACTGTTGCATCAGGATATAGGTACAAGGTACTCTTGACTACATTCATTAATTCCAGGGTAAAAGACTGCCGCGATTATTTTCGAATAGAATTTTTATTCCTTGGCAAAGTAGCCTTTTGAATCAGTTTCGTTTTTTATACATGCAATTGCTAGACATAACTCCAAAGATACCTTTTGCGCATTAATTGTGTTGCGCCGGCTCAAGTCCCTCAGGCAGAGGATGACATCACTGTGTTTAATTTTGACCATGATTTCTTTTGTGGCTTATTTAGGCCTATGCCTATGCCACACCATCTTCAATGATGGTAGAAATTCCACTGTCCAAACAATTGCTAAAGGCTACAGCTAAATTTTATGAACTCAAGGGGGTCCTTTGTGACAGGGAAGTACATACATGTATGTCCATTCGGACTAAAATACTTGAAGCATGTGTTCGTCCTAGACTAGCATATGCTACCCAATGCTGGAGGCCAAGTGAGAAAGAAATAAAAAGGCTTGAAAGTAATTGGTATGGTTTTCTAAGGCGAATGATCAAGGATGGATTCCGCAGGAAACCATCACAAGTAGAAGGTAAAATTAATCATGCCCTTTTCTTTGCTAATATTGATCTAGAGCGCATAACAAAAAGTCAACCACTACGGGATTATATTAATGTCCAGTATCTGAAATACATAGCTCATACTGTATATGTCGTAGGGAAAATACAAATTTGACCAAGCTTAGTTTATTTTTTATCCCTAGAGTCACATACTATCGAGATCCCTGGATAGGTATCTCAAGACTACTGGGTGATCTTTCTATTGAGCAGATTAAAAGAGAAACACAGTCGAAGACTGGTTTCACCAGGCTCCTAGGAGTCCTGACTCATATGAAGCCTAAAGCTTCAAAATGAGGAGCAAAACTGTACTGTACTGTACTTGATTTGCAAAGCCGGTCGCAGACAGGGCATTGGGATGGCGTTGTCTGTGCGGCTGATGAAGCCGCTTTAGCCTGCAGCTGCATGGCGTTTCTTCCTAGCAGACTTTGTTGGGGTGC
>OX465103.1:21760304-21815304 GCA_949987565.1 Luidia sarsii | reverse complement strand
TGAAGCCCATACATCATGTCAGGCAAGCCTGTATTATTTGTGCTGGCATGGGGGGAAGGGGGGGGCCGCCAATTTTTCTTTTCCAATAACAAGGGGCAATTAGTTGTTCGGCATTGAGGCTGCCTTCACAGAGGAAAAAACAACCCCACCCGTACACAATGGGACAGATAATAGGCACACTTCCCTGTCACCAGTTATTGTAGATATTTCATCAAGTGCATGTCATTTGAGCCATCTCTTTTGGAGATGGAGTCTGTCTCTGGGAAGAGCCGCTAACTGAAACGTTTCGGGTTCCGTCGTCAAGGAGACGTCCACCATGGAAACCTTCAAATCTTATCTGCATGCCATTCCCATTTCACCCTCCTTTAGGACCCCTATTTTTAGATGTTTGCGTCGAGGAAAACGTAATTCAATGAGGGTTTGCCCTGCTCGACGTGACAAACACTGAGTGCTCAGTGCTTCGGTGGATGCCTGATTACAAAAAAAAAATTCAGGCAGCTCGGGCAGGATATGAACCAGCATCTATGATGCAACGCGGTACACGCCACTTTACAATATTCCACATGACCTCGACCAGCTCGGTGGTCAAGTGGTTAAGACGTCTGCACTAGAAAGCAGGAGTCACGGGTTCGAATCCCGCCCGACCTGCCTGAAATATTTTCATACGGCAAAGCACTGAGCACTTATCACGTTGAGCAGGGCAAGCCCTCATTAAACCCCTATTTTTTTTTTCAAATTTGATGTTAAAAGTTTGCTTTTGCGAAGGAAGACTGCTCTGAAAAGAAAAGAAAAAAAGCACCGCTTGCTCAACATTTCAGGCAGCGCGTGGTCTGCTTGGCACGAGGGAGACTATAGAGGGCGGTTGTACGGTATGTGCTGCGGAGTGAGGGCAGCATCCATTCGAGTGTGGGGGACCGTGCCATTTCTGTTCAGATTCTGGCCAATTTTGGATGACATCCTGGAGAGGGTGACGCTGTACGGGTGGGCAAGTCGTGAAGTCAACCGAGTTCAAACCGGCATTATTCTGTGCCGGCCGGTAAAACATCGCCCGTGGAAGCCGATTAGATTGGCGCAGCAATGCTAATGAACAGGCTCAGACGCCAAATGGCTTTTTAAAAGGACGGCTTGCGGGACCCGGCACGACGAGAGCCGGGGAGCTTAGCGGGGGCAAAGTCGAGATTTATCCTAAGCAGTTTAATCAAGGTGCCACGGGGGGGGGGGGGGGGGGGGGGGGGACTCAGTGAAAATATTTACAAGAGGAGAATTAATCTCTGCACTCCATATCCTCTGACAGAATCCCCAACACATCCCCTCCCCCCCCCCCACCCCTGGCCCCAATCCGATATTTTTCTGTATCTGTACAGAAATATTCTTGGTGGGGAAGCTGATGTGGAAGGCAAACTATGCCTGTGCCTATTTTTCTGTGCTTGACAGAGGATTTTGCATATATGAGAGAGGAAAATGGCGGTTGTTTGTTGAATTCGACGACCTAAATTTCAACGGCGACCGCGATTTAAGACAAAACCCTTCGAAATATTTTTCACCGACGCAGGTTTGGGCCTAATGGTGTAGCTTTACCTACTCTACTGAAATTAATCAATGAAATTTACGCGCAATCAGAAGACGAAAACACAATGGTTTCTTTCATTGCATGCGCTCAGTGAATACTTTTTTTGCTTACAAAAGCAAAAAATTATACCGGCCATGAAAATACACTTACCAGTACGTTAAGCACAGATTTGTTGCTTCCTTGAGCTCCAAGTCTATGCTTATGGTAGCCAGAGGCAGAGCCATGAAATTGGGTTCTGATCTCACAACCATTTAAATGCATTCATACTGTAAGACAGTTACATTATAGGCCTACTCTCAATCTTGGAGCAAGGTCCTTGGAGAAGATTATAGCCCCTATCAGGGGGACGGGGGGGGGGGGGCATAAATGACAACACTCTATACATACATGTACGTTTCTCGCACAGCCCTTTTCCACACACAGTGGCTGAGAGTCGTATGGTTGAGAAAAAATCTATCCAAAATCTATACTCATTTGGTTTCCGTAACTTCATAAGGGTCCATTATATTTCCATGATCATGACGAGTGTTTAAGTAGACACTTAATTTTTTTTTTAATTCAATGAGGTTTTGCCCTGCTCGACGTGATAAACACTGAATGCTCAGTGCTTTGCCCGTTGCCTGATAAAAAAAAAAATAATTCAGGCAGCTCGGGCGGGATTCGAACCCGCGACTCCTGCTTTCTAGTCAGCCACCGAGCAGGGCAAAACCTTCTACAAGACTGCACTTGACTACACTTGCCCACGACTACACTTGCCCAAGCAATAAGCCATGTCACTACACGCCGAGCAGGGCAAAACCTCATTGAAATACATTCTCCTCAACGCAAACATCACGTTATTCTAGCCTTTGAGAAAGGTCCTGCTCAGATCGAAATGTCAGGCCCACTACATTTTGAGATCATGTTATTCTCAGTAATTGTTTTAATTTCAATCTTGAAACAAAAGGGAGGTTGTGTGGTGCAAATCCCTCATCAAGTTTTCTGCCCGATGTGACTCATATTCGCAGCACGGCACACATGATGGTTGCTGAGTACATGTATATCGCCACCCCCATCCCCACACCCACCATGCATCCTCCCTCCTTCTCTTTCACCTTCCCTTTTGGCAAATTGGTGATAGCTCAGTCCAAAGACCTTCCCTGGTCCCCAGCGCTGCGTCCGGTGTACCGGTAAGTGGCTAAAGTGTGTTAGCCAACTGAACTGACACATCATTCCAGATCCCCAGGCCTAAGTTCTGCGGGACTCTAGGGTGCAGTGTAGTCCAAATACCCATCTCAGAATTATTATGGCACCTGCGAATATCCGTTCTTCCCCCAAGGTGTGACATGATATCAAACACATTCACACAGGCAGAAATAAAAGTAATCTACTTTCTGATGTTTCTAAAAAAAATTGTTTTTAATATAATATATATTTTTTATGGGAAGTGAACGGGGGTGCGATATTTTATGCATGTGTGAACAGTGGTGACTAAAAAGAAAGAAAGTGTTCGGATCGTCATTCAAATTGTGCTTTTCCTGACTGTGTGAATGGCCTCAGGTGTGATGTTCTACTGGGCAAGGCTCACAAGACTACACTTGCCCAAGTAATCAGCAATGTACATGTAACTTCATCTCTGGCACTAATCAACCATACCCCTGAACTGCGTGGGAGGAACGGAGTTGCTGGAGTGGATGCTTCAAGATGCATCGGGCAGCTTTCTGTGGGGCAGGCTCTGCCTCCTCAAAAGCCAAAGAGGAGTTACGCTCATCTACCACGACTACGTATTACCATGGTATTACTACTACTGTGCCTACTACTACTAGCACCAATTACTACTAATAACTTGAGGGGCATCTAACCAATGCCTACTTAAGCTGCGTCCGCACTGGATTTAAAATGGGTAAACTAACCGAGCAAATGGGTAAATTGACCATTTTAAGTCCAGTGCGGACAGCCCAGGAAGTTTTCCTCCCAGGTAACTTACCCGACTCCAGTGGGTAGTTTAACCGACTAACTTCTGTCCGGTTAAATTGACCAGGTCAGTTTAACTGAGTCGATAAGTCCAATCCGGACACGCAGTCTCGGTAAACGACTCGGTAAAAAACCACATCCGGCGCCCCGCACGTTACGTTACTGTATGCAAGACTCGTGCGGGCGCAGGGTAACAACGTGTTTGTGTACCTACAGTGCATGCACATGTACATGAGTCGGGATTTTTACCCATCGTCTCGGTTAG
This sequence comes from Luidia sarsii, assembly GCA_949987565.1. NCBI lineage: Eukaryota > Metazoa > Echinodermata > Asteroidea > Paxillosida > Luidiidae > Luidia > Luidia sarsii. The sequence continues at coordinate 21,811,516 of OX465103.1, read as the reverse complement.
TTTACCCGAGTCGAAAAGTCCAAGTGCGGACGCCGGGAAGATTTACCCATTGGAATGTTACCCACGGCTCAGTAAAAATTAAGTCCAGTGCGGACACGGCTTTAGACTGCAATCTCTTTCTACACCAGCCTGTCCAGCATAGCAGATTTTAATTTACTTGTGTCATCCAGACCTGTGTCTCTCTTTAGCAGACCCACACATACTTAGGTGATTCTACGCCTGGCACACCTTCATAGGTGATTCTGCGTCTGGCACACCTTCATAGGTGATTCTATGCCTGGCACACCTTCATAGGTGATTCTATGCCTGGCACACCTTCATAGGTGATTCTATGCCTGGCACACCTTCATACATGTAGGTGATTCTATGCCTGGTACACCTTCATAGGTGATTCTGCGTCTGGCACACCTTCATAGGTGATTCTATGCCTGGCACACCTTCATAGGTGATTCTATGCCTGGCACACCTTCATAGGTGATTCTATGCCTGGCACACCTTCATAGGTGATTCTATGCCTGGCACACCTTCATAGGTGATTTTAAGTCTGGCACACCTTCATAGGTGATTCTATGCCTGGCACACCTTCATAGGTGATTCTATGCCTGGCACACCTTCATAGGTGATTCTATGCCTGGCACACCTTCATAGGTGATTTTAAGTCTGGCACACCTTCATAAGTGATTCTGCATTTGGAAAACCTTCATACATGTACATGTAGGTGATTCTACACCTTGCACACCTTAATACGTGATTCTATGCCTGGTGCACCTTCCAACACGTAGCTTATTCTACACCTGGAACACCTTCATAGGTGATTCTATGTAGGTTATTCTACCACTAGCACACCTTCATAGGTGATTCTACGCCTGGAACACCTTCATAGGTGATTCTATTCCTAACACATACTGTTATTCTACACTTGGCACTCATTTTAATAGGTGATTCTACTGCTGGCACATCTTCATAGGTGATTCTAAAAAATCGACACTCCATTTGGGTGGAAGGAAATCATGCACTGTGTGCATGATTTCCTTCCACCCAAATGTACACAAAAATAAAGTTACATTTTCATCACAGAAGGAGCAATTTTTTTTTCTTTTCCGGGCTAAAGTTACGTGGGAAAAGCACAGGGCTATGATAAACTCATAATGAGGAATGGTTTAGTGTTACGGAGCTCTCCGAAATGGAGCCCGGATCGAGGCAGGAAGGATGGTCTCGGGCGCATGGAGCCCAATCGCAGTGCGCTTTACTCACCAGGGATGACCGATGGCCTGGGGGCATGTGAAGCGTTCTCTTTGGTCCACCTTCATTAGATGACTGATGAAGTCCTTGGCTGCAGGCCAAACACAGAAAACAAATGAGATTGAATAGGATCACAAAACAGCAATAAGACAGTGGGACCCTTGAGTAGGATAGCCCCGCAAAATCCTTCAATCTGTAATCTATTACTAATCAAGCGTAAAGTATTGAATATGTACAAATTACTGCATGTGCTGTATTCAATATGCACTTTGAGCATAAATCAATTTCTTTGGGGAAATCCTGCGTAAGCTAACTGGATGTTGTTTTGGTTTTCACTATTTTTCAGTTGTAATACATTTTTCCCAACTTTATTATTCTTTATGTATGCAGTGCTGTGATGTGTAAAGTGTATATCCCGGAAAATGAAAAAATCAATAAAACAAATCTGAAAAATCAATTATATTATATTGCGGATTATATTCCATTGATATACAGGCCCTACTGCCCATTATACATTATTGAATTGCCTTATATTGCTAGCTCAGTTACTCTAATCACTATCAGTGCAAAAGGCAGTAATGGGTTAATTTTCCCATTTTTAAAAATTTCAAGTCAAGTGCAAATGCAGCTTAAGGTTATTCGTAAGTAGGGCATACAGGTAAAATAAGTACAAACAAAATACAGTACATGTTGAACAAGTTAATGTTGTGTATGGTCAAGTGAGTGTATGGACTAACTTTGGAGGATTGGCTGAACAGAAGAAAGATGGTGGCACACTTAGAGGAACAACAGAATTAGTTGATCGTATCAGTGTTTCTCAAAAAATGTCGAGGGCCTGAGGTTTTCGATCCTCGCACGACTTTTCCCAAAGGCTTTGGGAATGGTCCTGGTTGGATCAAAACGTCAGTGCCCCTACTATTTTGAGACCTGCATTTTGGGTCGTTTTAAGTCCGTATGCAGTTTGCACGATTCATGGTGTATTACTACATGTATGTACTGGACAGGAGTAGAACGTTGGCACACTCCGGTTAATGATTTGCAAAAATGTACAGCAATTAGTTCTGTTGTATCAGACCATGACCAGACAGAGACAGTGTTTAATTAACACCGAAACATAACAACTGAACCATACCATTACAAGTTGTGTCAACACAACGGAACGTGCGATTGCATAAGCGTGCTTCTTGTGTGTTTGAATGCCTTCCATCATGGCTTCCTGGTGACAAACAATGGCTTATTTGCAGAGGCCACCATTCCCCCCTTGTTTTCCCTCTCAAAATTGAGTGGGCCTGACGTTTCGATCCTTGCAGGACCTTTTCTCAAAGGCAGAATGACAAGGACAAAAACAGATACAAATAGGAAGAGGATAGAGAGTCCTGCTAGGATCGAAATGTCGGGCCCACTAAATTTTGAGATTTGCATTTTGGTCATTTTAGTCAGTAAGCAGTTTGCAACATTTTTGTATACCGGGGTTTACGTAATACTTTTCTTGTCTTCATCGAGGCACTTCCATCTTCCCACCATTTCCTTGGAGCAAACTGTGCAGTGACTCGCCCGAGAGCAGTGGCCTTATCTCTTGATTAGCAGCCCGATAGGAAAGGCCTGTCCAGTCGCAAATTGTTTATGAGTTCCTTGGCAAGATAGCGGGCGGATTAGTTTGAAGGCAACTGACAGGCAACCAATGACACTGTCATAGGATAAGGCAATCGCCCTGCCACGGCTGTGTATATTTTGCCAAGGCGAGTAAATCACGGGCAAAAGGGCAAGAAGAACGGACAGCCATCGATTCAGACCCGAGGAATCATCTCAGGCATGGCTTATTTCAACAAGAGTCAGCCTTCACACCCCAGCGCCGCGCAGGAGAGACAAAACAAGCAGATGCATGTAAAATTCATTCTCTCTGCCATCGGCCATAGACAGAAAAGGTTATGAAAATCCAAGTTCCCGTAGTGTGGAACCTTGAGTGACCCTGGCCTCCTGCAAGGGGTCAATCCGAGTGCCCCGCGTCTCAGTCACGCGAAAAAGGTCTCTAAAGTGGATGAGGCGAGTCGGGCGTGTTAATTCTTCCTGAGTGCAACACATCCCTTGGGCAAGGTTCCTTTCTTGCTTCTGAAACGGTCACCGGTTGACGGACTGGCACCCCCAGTGTTTGCGCTTGAAATTCCAGCCGAACGGGGGACGGATTTAACAAAGACTTACGATGCATCGTAACTCAACATACGATGGATAACCCGTCTTGAGTTGTGGTAGGTCCGTATGGTTTCCGTGCGTTCAGATCCACTTCGTCCGTCATTTGTGAGTTTGATGAAATCGACCACAGGTGTCACATTCACCCTGTGCCCTGAGCCTACGGTATTCAAAGTGAGTCCCACGTAGCCCTGGTTAGGGCACATACACACATGCCCACGCACTTGCGCGCACAATGAGGCATAAGGAAAACCCCGCTACGACGTCCAATTGATGGCTACCTCCGGCGATTTCAGACTTGTCCCCCCCCCCCCCTGCGACAAAGTTTCAGAAGTGGGATTTGCTTTGTGAAGCATAAGGAAAGGCGTGGACGGACTAGACGCGACTGTGGTTTGTTTGTTTTCACGGTCAACGCAGTCCGCTTCCCTGGATGTGTTCAAGTGGGTCTTGACATCCACCTGGCCTTGAGCTGTCAGCAAAGTTGCTCCTTGGAGGAAAACAAGGGGTTGGAGGAGGGGAGGACACAAAGGTGGGAGGGAGCTACGGTAGGGGGCGACAGAGAGTTGAGTCTAATGAGTTGCCCGCCTCCATTATGCTGAGTGGGTATCGCACACCTGCCCTTGAGAGCCGGCCCAGCATATTCCCCGCTTCCACTGACTCCACCTCAGAGGCTAGAAGACGGAGAGGGTGTTTGGCGATGAGGCGGGGGGGGGGGCTGCAACCCGAGAGGGCTCCCGTCTCGGAGGAGAGGGAGGGGGGGGGGCGGAGAATTAAGTCAATAGGAGCTATCATCAAAGGGCTGGCAGCCTGGCACGAGGCTGAAATATTCCTACCTGGAGTTGGGGCAGGGTCAGGAATGGGGGAGGTTTAGGTTGCCCAATACGAAGCGAGAAGAGTGCGCATCGATCCCCGAGATTAAAATGCATGTTGGAGGGAGAGGGCCAGATGGTGTGGCAAATAGTACGTCGGGCTGGATTACATGTCTGCCAGTGGGATGGCAGTGCACAGATCACGGTCCGAAATCAGAGTAGCGTGATGACCCATCATCTCCAATAACCAGCACATTAGAAAATCCCTTTAGTTTCCAGCCTCCTTTAAACACAGAAGCAGGTCATTATCTTAAAGCGCACAGACACTAAATTACGTAGATGCAGTTTTTGTCAGTTTTAGACCCAGGTGATTGTGGCCTTCTCATAATTCCAAAATAAAAATTGTTTTGCAAAAAAATCTCTCACTGATACCAGTCATCGTGATTTACAATCGCAAACCAAATTGAAGTCAGTCTGGGACTGGAAAAAGTGCAGATACACATTCAGCATCACCACGATAAGGTGCGACAAGAGCAGGGCAACTCAATGCACTCTATCATTGTAACACGTTGCACATAAGGTTTGAGACACAGTTTCCGGTTGGTCACTACTTGGTCTTGTTTCAGGCAACGACATTCAGGCTGTGTTGGGCAAAAACACATCAATTTTTGGATCACGATCACAATTTCGCTAACATTACCAGGTGCAAAAAAAAAGAAAAAAAGAAAAAGAAAATGTTGTTCAATTGAGATTCAGTTTTCACAGGTTTACAAAAGTGTGAATGCATCTAAAGGTTATATTATTGACAGGAGGGGATGTACATGTGTGTGACAGGATCTTGTAACAGCACTAATAGAGTTGGTGCACTAGTGATTGATTTGCGATATATTGAAGTCTCTTGACAGAGGCAAGCCACCTGCCAACAGCTGGCGGACTCACAGGACTCCAAAGAAGGTGGGGGTGGGGGTGGGGGAGGATGGGCGTCGGGTGTGTCTTCGGGGAGGGGGAGGGGAGCGACAGCAGGCCCCGCCATCCTTCAGTCCAACCCCCCAACCCCCCAACAGACCCACATTGTCCCAAGGGATGAGACACTATCGGGACGCCGCGTGACAACAAAAACCTGAGAACCGGTTTGTGCGAGGAACATCTTTGATTCTTGCGTGAGGTGTGAAAATCCGCCGCTTCGCGCAGCATCGGCAGGACGACAGAAAACATATAAAAACAAATTCCTCGGTCCGGACCTGAAGCGAACGATCGTGCCTGCAGGTGATGCGACCAGAGGGGGGAATCCAAACAAGTGCCAGCTCTGCGGTTCTCGGAAACCCCCGTGAACAACTCGGGAGGAAGGATGACGGAAAGTGGCTGCAAAAAAAAAAAACCTACCCATCCTCCCCCCCAACAGCAATAACTAAAGTCCGGCAAACTGCAGTTGGTGCAAAGGCTTGGACATGGGGTAGGAGGAGTAGGCACTTCCTACTGATATGCACACTATGAATGCACCTCAATTGAAAATCGCAGGATCAAGGAAAACTGAGGCGAAAAACAGAGAAAGAAGCCACAATGCATTGATACAACATATCAACTGCTGACACAGGTATGCCGATATTTTTTTGGGGGGATATACAAAAAATGTTGCAAACTGCTTACGGACTAAAATTACCATAATGCAAATTTTAAAATTCAGTGGGCCTGACGTTTTGATCCTAGCAGGACCTTTCTCAAAGGCAGATCCTGCTAGGATCGAAACGTCCGGCCCACTAAATTTTAGCTGTGAAATGCAACTACCCCCGGTACTGACTTCTTTGGTATTGTGTGCTAAAAATGCTTCCATATGGACCTGGCTCCAGTTCTCCAAATGCAGGGCTAACCTTACCAGCATACTTGTAGCCCAGTCAAAAAGAACTACTGTACCGCGGTCGTCGAAGAAGACAAGTCCGACTCACTTATTTCGAGTCCGGGTCACGAGTCATCCAGGCCGAGTCCAAGTCACGGGTGACAAAGCCCGAGAGTGGTCACGGCAACTTTTCCACTCAGCCACGACAACTTAACAGCGCCCATGATAAGCGACATTTTACTGTTTTACTAGCCATTTACGGCAGATGAACCTAATAAGCAATGAGCTCTCAGTGCTCTTTCCGGTGCCTGATGAAAAAATATATCAGGCAGCTCGGGCGGGATTCAAACCTGCGACTCCCACTTTCCCACGCATCGGACAAAGCACTGAGCACTCGGTGCGTATGAAGTCGAGCAGGGTAAACCCTCATTGAAGCAGCTCAGACCACGTACATAGTACTGCCATACATTTTAAACTTGGATGCCTACGGTGCATCACAGTGCTGGCAGTTTCTTTGGACGGCTTTGAGAAGACTCCATAATGAGACTGCCAAGGAGGTGAGATCGGCAGGCTTAGAATGTCACAGCAGATTTGCAGCCATCTGCCCACAAAAGCTCATGCCTTTAACATGACTTTCCGGGAAGAAAGAAAAGTTTTCTCGCCCAAAATGACGGGCCGGTAATCAGGGTATGAATATCGGTCCTCAAAGGGCACAGCATTTTCATTATTGCAAACTGCAAAAGGGCACTTCGTCACAGGGAGAGAAAGAGCTGTGCAAGTTTTGTGAGAGAAAAGGGCAAGAGGGACTCGTGAATTGCAAATGGTGACAACAACAGATCTGTTATTGATGCCATTTGGTGTGCGAGGGTTTTAGCTTGGTTAGTTCAAACGGCTTGTACCCAATGAGGAAATCTGGGGCCATCTTCATACAGCTATTTTAGTAGTTACCAAAACTTGCTCACCAGTAAACATTATAAAGCCAGGGGTCAATTTCACAAAGCCTTACGATGCATCGTAACTCAACTTATGATTAAAACCCTTACCTTCCTAAATCCTCAGAAATCCTCTGGGCTAAAGCAAAGGACTTCAGAGAATTGAGGCTGAATAGGTTATGAAGGTTCCAAGGATTTCAGAGGATTGAGGCTGAATAGGTTGTGAAGTTTGGAAGGATTTCTGAGGATAGAGGCTGAATGGGCAAACTACTGGAGAAGGATTTGGGAGGATTTAGGCTGCATGGGGTTCGACTGAAATGAGGATTCAGAGGATTGATTCTCAAACTGCATTGGGGTCTGTAGTTATGCTTGGTTCCAAACCACACATTTATAGTCTCATGGGCAAACTCACCCACGAGCTGCTGGCCATTCCCATTCCCTGGCTATGAGGATTTCAGAGGATTGAGGCAGTGGGCATCACAGTTTTTGTGTACGGGGGCAAATTTCAGAGGATTTCAGAGGATTGAGGCTGGTAGCCCAAATTTCATACTCAAAATCAGAGGATTTCAAAGGATTCAGGTAGGTTCCTAGCAAAAAGGGTCTAGGACATTTTATGCAATTAGGGACAATTGCATAGGGGTGGATTTCACAAAGCCTTACGATGCATCGTAACTCAGCTTACGATGGATAACCCACCGTAAGTTGTTGTCAGGTCGTATGGTTTCTGTACTCCTTGTCTTGCGATTTATTATTGAAAGTTACGATGAGTTTAGTGAAATCGACACCAGGGCTAATACTATCCTACCAGAATCCCACTTGTTTTTGATGCTATGCATCCAATATCAGTCAAACGCAATGAACATCACACACAATATGGTTGGCAACTTGGCACCCTTGCTCACAAGAAAGACAAATTTTCCTGCTAAACAGATTGGTGACTGGTGTACATGTAATTCAATGTGGGCTTTACCCTTCTTGATGGGTACTGCATGCTTTGCCCGACTGCCTGCTTGAAACAAATCATACAGGCAGCTTGTGGCTGCCCCCATGAAGGAGTTTGATCGCATGTATGCAGAAACCGTGCACAGCACAGGGGGTGCTGTTTTGGCACTCAAGAGGCTGACATTGACCGGAAACTTGTGATTTTTTTTTCCATTTTGACCGAGCCGTTCATTTGCACTTTAAGTTGGGCAACAAGTTACCTGGGGAAGATTTCACAAAGCCTTACGATGCATCGTAGCTCAACTTAAGATGGATAACCTATCGTAATTTTTTTTACAGGCCGTATGGCTTCTGTGCATCGCTCATCATCTTGCTATTGGTCGTAGACTCGTAAGTTACGATGAGTTTGATGAAATCAACCAATGGTCACTTTTCCCAAGGTAAAAGGAACCAAATGTAACCAAGTACACATAAAAAAAATACAAGAAACATGACTGGTATTGGCTCAGGGTACATAAAGGTATGTATATTGTACAGGACAAGAGGGATTGAATCAAATCAAAGTGATGTCATCCAACAACTTAGCTGACATCTTCCAGAAAGGTATGGATCAGGGGAGGGGGGGGGGAAGAGAGAGAACCTAGTCTTCCGTAAAACCTGTGCCAGTCACACGTGCTGTCGGTAACCCAAGTGATGTGAGTGGGTTGAGGATTCCGAGATGCACCTGTCCCCTAGGAATGGAATCAATATGTCCAACCGATGGAGCGGTTATTGCAAAGCCGACGGGATCTCTCCTAAGGTCGGGATTACTTTTCTCCGGAGTTACAACGGGGCGGCCATTTTGTACAAATCGAGCAGCAATAAACCCCCCAATACCCTTTAGAGATTGAAGTACTAGGAGGTGATTATTTGTGGAACAATTCCCAGCAAGATTTAGGACAAACAGCCTGGTTCCAACCACCTTGCTAGAGAGAGAAAAAATGGGGTAATAAAATTTAAAAATTCCAAAAATTTATGTTTCCTTTTTAAGGTGAAAATTTTGTTGTACTTTTTGGCATCCAATTAATTGCTTTTTGGGCCATATTCCAAAATCAATTTTATGAAATTAATTTTTAATTAATGTTTAAATGCTTGTGACTAGCGACCCCACCCCAGCACAGACTTGGTGGGGAGGCCGCCATCTTAGGGCTGGATAGCTCAGTGGTAAGAGTACCGATGCACAGTCCCAGTCCAGTCAAAATTGTCTTTATCAAAGAAGTTAGTTTCTGAAAAGTACTGCTACAAGTACGCTATAGATACATAGGGTATAAAAATGGTTGTTACTCAATGCACCTCTCAAAAGTGGATAACATACATGTAGGCTATGGTCAAAGCGGCATAGTCATTTTTGAACATAAAAAATTCATGAAAATTCATGAAAACACATAGTTTGTATAACTGCCTGTTAAATAAGACTTAAGGCTTTGCATGGTGGGTTAATCTATATAGGAAGGTTTGCGGTAACACCATGTATCAGGTCTCTTGAAGAAGAGGTGTGGTTCTGAAAAGAACCTGAGTGGTAACTCAACGTTTCGACCAGTATGCTCTGGCCGTCATCAGGAAATTTTTTACCAATTTTACACTTCCCATGAAATGACAGATGGAAATTTGATTCCGAAATAGAACTGGCTGCCTACGGAAGCAAGAGATAATATTGGCCGAGAAAAATGCTTACGTTAAGCGTGGTATTTTTGCTTCCGTGAGCCCCGGTTCTACGCTTACAGTATTCAGACCCATGAGATTGGGCCCTGTATGTAACGATGCTGACGATATGCACATTAGGCAGCAAGGTCGGTGTGTTTGCTTATCCAGCTGATGATTCACTATGTCATGTCAACTTTATTTGTGTGTCTAAGAGTCTGGCATTCAGGCAGCCTGTGAGCCCTCTAAAATTTGATCCGGACAATCTTTGCGGATGACGCAAACTTAAGCCGCGCTACAAAAACACTCGGCTGGCCATAATAACATAATGTTCAGTAGCTAGGGGGCACAGTATGAGCAGGGATTTGTTTGCTCGGTGCTTCTTTTTTTTCTTAAGGTGGGGGGCTATCATATTACGGTTCAGACAGGGAAAGATGGGGCAGTCTTGTTAAGGCCGTAAACAAGTTTGTTGAAGACAACAAGTACTGTACCGCTTCCCAATGTCTGGACCTAAATGTCATCTCCCCGCTCTGTACTGCAGTCTGGTACGGTTTAAACACGTGGATCATTGCCGTTGGTTTTTTATAGAGGGAGTAGGGGCTAGACCATAGCATGATAGCAGTGTTGATTCTAGTACATTACAGCCATCCTTTGGATAAGAGAGCCTTAAACCAATCAACCGATGCATATCCTCTGAATTGTCATCAAGACGTCCATCCGGCAACGTGTGATTACAAACCAGGCTCTTTAAAGCTTCAAGCAACAATTTCTCAGGGGATCATTTGTTGGTTTTGTCTCCTAAAAGCCTTCTGTTGCCAATAACTGAGAGTGGGTACACCAAGAGGTGCGATTGTGTTTAGCAGGAGGCACAGTGTGTGACACAGGGCCATGCATCAACAAATTGCAAACAAATTAAAGGATAAAGCTGACTGGGACCTTTTGAACAATTTTGAAAAATGGCAAAGAAAGATTGACTGAGCTTGACAGTTAATGTGCACTGCGCAGTATCGCTGTTCCAGCCCTTACATGTACATGTAGGTGGCAGCCTTCACAGATACTGGGGTACATGTAGCCGACCATCTTTGCTGAATTGGGATGGGGGGGGGGGGGTGAGGCACCAGTCAGGAGCCATCATTGAGCCATCAACTGCCGTATATTTCCTCAGTTTATTTGGATTTAGAATTAGGAGGCCTTACTTCTCAGTCATCTCTCAATCGGTCTCCAAATCCTCCATTAGGGCCTACTTATCAGCACTGACACGATGCTTCTTGGCCAACCCTGTGGCAGTCAATGGGTCCCCACTGCACACCCCTACAGCTGCAACGGACAGACGCATTGTGTGGGCGTTGTCATCCGGGTCCGAGCGTGGCCTGATCGCGCTGATGAAACCTAAGCCCCCCCCCCCTCCTCCTCCCCCTGTTACACGATCATTATACGGCCGGCCTGCGCATTCCTCCACAGTGACGGCGCGGTATCTGGTATCTGGTATCAGTCGCAAACCCGGGGACGTTGCCTACACTGCCCGGCTCCTATTCAATGTTTGTCAATTACACGGGCCCCACTGTCTCCTAAATAGAGGTTAATGGTAAAGATGTACGTGCACTGGGCTTGAATCCCGGGGAATGCGGCTACTGCAATGTAATTGGAAGGAGCAGTCGACAGGAGTATGGTTTGTCCATGCTGCGAATGTTTTTTCTTCCCCCCAAAAAGCATCCTCTCTCCCCCCCCCCCCCCCCCGGTGCAGAGCTGCAGACCAGAAAATGTTAGTGTAGAGGGGGTGAGGATTGAGGAGGGGAGTGGTACATTGACAAATGATACTCAATGCCCTTGCCCAGGGCTGCCTGAGATCGCATTGCCTATACGTACGTCGTCATCTCATTCCTCCTTGCTAAGCTTGCACTGTCCTGTGCTGCAAATCTCTATCGATGAGGGGCAGAGTGAGGAATGCGTCTGCCCAATACTCTGCATCTAATTTTGTCACTCAAATGTCTACGACGCAATGTGGTGCCCGCCGCTATACAGAATCCAATCCAAGTCCAAATCGGCGGTCAAGTGGTTAAGACGTCTGCACTAGAAAGCAGCAGTCACAGCCCAGATTGAGTCCTGCCTGAGCTGCCTGCTTCAGCAAGCAATTGGACAAAGCACTGGGCATACAGTATTCATCAAGTAGGGCAAAACCCACATCGAATTACAAGATATTGCTAAGTAGGAAAATGATTCTGCGGTTGGAGCAAGCCTGGGTGCCGCCATATTGTGGGCAAACCCTCATTGAATAATACCATCAAAAATGTACTGCTCTCATGCTTGACATAAACCATCTTTGAGGCTTTTTGCAGTGTACAATGTACTTTGATAATGATGTACATCAGTGCATAGGCCAGAATGCAGGCCAGTATTGTGGCCAGTATTGAGGCCAGAATGCAGGCCAATTATACAGGCCAGTATTTGGACAGTATGCAGGAAAGAAATTAGGCCAGACTGCAGGACAGTATTGAAGCCAGTCTTCAGGTCGGAATAAAGGCCAGTCTTCAGGTCAGAATAAAGGCCAGTCCTTCAGGCCAGAATGCAAGCCAGTATTGTGACTGATATTGAGGCCAGAATGCAGGCCAATAATTATATGTAGGCCTACAGGTCAGGATGCAGGCCAGTATTGAAGCCAATATTGCGGCCAGTATGCCGGTCAGTGATAGGGTATATGAGCCAAGTACAGGCACAAGTACACACACCAGAACTCTTGGCAGACCTGTCCAAGACGCCAGCTTCTAGGTAAATCTTGGGGACCAAACATGCCAATGTAGGCAAGCATGCTTTTGAAAGCCTACATCTCTGTGGTAAGTTGGAGAATCAGTGTACACATACGGTACCGGTACAGCAAGAGATGTTGTCATATTCATTAAAAATGACAAGACACAAATGACTCGCTACGCTGCCCACATTTCATCCGGTCACCAGCCCGGTTCCCTCGCCATGCCCTGAAATGGGAGTAATTTCCCATTCACACACAGGGCTGACACTGGCTGGATTCCCATGGGCCATGCATGCATGAGCCCCGTGAATCTGTTTGATATAAGGCCAGGAATGCCACCGGAACATTGCCATCTTGCCATTCCTCCCTGCCATTGAGCTTAGCACGGAAAAAATGCGGCGAATTCCATGTCCCTGAGTTCCGCGGCGCACAATGTATCAAACGTGGGCATGGGAAACTTTAAAAACATTCCACCAAAATGGTTTAGAGGTTTCCCATTCTCTCCACCACAATATGCACTGAAGATGTTGAGATCTCTGGCTGGTACAAACTCGGAAACAGAAATTACTGTGCAGAAATTGCAGTATTGAAGCCCTTGTGATATGTAATGAACTGATTCCATTCCAAATTTCCAATTCATTCTGAAGACTTTTGTGAAAGGAGCACAAAAAGAGAAAGGCTGCAAATGTGTGGTGCTGCAAATATGGAAACTAATTTATGCATACATACACACATGTACAACACACACATACTACTACATGCACATGTACTGTACACATACCTGTACATGTGTACATATACGTACTGTATAATTATGTACAGACTGTATACACTACACAGCCAACTGAACCTTTATGTTTATGGCATGCACTGCACAAACACCATGTGAGCACATAAATCATGTGCAGGTGCCATGCCATTGTATACAATAGGCTCACATTTATTGGCTGCTTCATGTTTCAGCAGCAGCCCACAAACTTTTCATCACTGTCACTGGTATATTATAAACTCATGTGCAGAATCACTGAAGGGCATGCTGTCTTTGCCCTCTCATTTGAAACAAGTCACACACAAAAAAACATTCAGGGGCTGCTGCCAGTCACTGCCGCCCTAAATCCGTGTGCCTCTTTGACCATTCCACTCAGGGACCTCCGGATTCGGGCCCACAATTGCATGACAAGGGCTCTCTGGATGTAGGCACCAATTTTGTCCACTTTTTTTTTTCCTTCCAGAAATGGTGCTTCTCAGGAATGGACCCTTACCAGGCAGATAATCTCATGACCGAAAGCCACACGGACGTTCAAATAATGCCCGGTTTGACTCACAGCTACATGTACACAGCTTCATACATGTACACAGCTACATGTCATGTACATGTACTCTAATTGGTCTACTACTACTACATGTACTACTACTACAGTGGTATAACAAACATATCACAAACGCTATAACAAACATCCCGGGATCCATGAAAATTGTTCGGTAAAGCGGTCATTTGTTATAGCAGTTGCCGCCACATATTTTTTTTACACAAAAATCGGGAGCCAAGGGGCATGTTCGTTATAGCCGAATGTCCGGTATAACGGGTTCTTTATAGCGATGTTCCACTGTATTAATTTGAGGAGCCTCTAACCAATGACTAATCAGGCTTCTTGAGTGTGCTTCCTCCATGGTAGCCTGTTCAGCACGGCAGATTTGAGTTCATTTCTTTCGCCCAGACTTTTCAGAGAAATACTTGATGGTCTCTCCTTTCTTTTCTTCTTGTGGGGGGGGGGGGGGAGGGGGGTAGGGCTTACCTGAGTCGGAGATTTCATCCCAGTATGGCGAATCAAACTCATAGTGACCATTCATGATCTGCTGGAAAAGAACGGCATCGCTCTCGTCGTAAAAGGGTGGATACCCGCATAATCTGTAGACAATGGCGAAAGGAAGTGCGGACAGAAGCAGAAAAAAAAAATCATTAAGGAAAGCATAAAGCACACACACAAACACAAATAAATGCAAATGATTTTAGTCACCAAAATTTGACTATGATGAAACTAAAAATGGTCGCAAAGAATGCAGTGTGAAAAAGAAAAAGTCTTGTATTGGTGTTGTTGGGAATATTTACACACACGTATTTGCCCACAATCTGGGGAGATAAAATTGGGGAGAGAAATCGGGTCTGTGAGCACACAGCTGAGGGTGGTGACACTATTCTATGTGCCCGGTATAGACCTTTACACGAGGCCATTGGGCCTCTTGGGGGTCACAAAAAAAAACCTGCCGAACCTCTTTCATTCGATCCTCTTAACATTCTAAAAGTAGCACACTTTCTGGGATTGACACTGTTACAGCACAAAACATAATCTGACAGCGGACAGCGCACCTGATTTCATAAAGGCCTAATTTGAAGAAAAACTATCTTTAAAACCACAGGAAATTGTGAACAAAAAACATGTTTACCGTCTTGACTTTGTTTCCAATTTCACTTCTTTTCCACATTAAGCGCTCTGCTCTGGACGCTGTTTTGTCCGACCCCAAAAATAGCCAGGTTAATGTTATTGCGTGCTTCTGAGCTGAGGGAGCACGTACGGTATTTACCACGGTGCGGTTTACCTACTTATTGCGTACTCGAATGTACCCCTGGGGAAGGCCTGGCTGATGCAGGGCAAGGCCAGACTCCCATGTGAAGTCTGCTTGTCTGCTTGCTGCCTAAACTCCATGGGAACATGCGGGGGGGGGGGGGGGGGGGGGGTATTCTCATGGAGGTGCTTAGGCACAGAAATCCGCTTAGCATGAACATTCTTGCTGGCTTTAACCACTTTGCGCCCGATTCTGGGCACCACTTTTGTCTAAGTTCTAAACAAAGACTCTTTTTTTCAGCCTGAAATAAAACGATATGAACAGCATAGATATGTCATGATGTTTGCGTCGAGGAGAATGTAATTCAATGAGGATCAGACATCGGGCAAAGCACTGAGCATTCAGTGTTTATCACGTTGAGCAAGGGCAAAAAAAAAAAAAACCCTCATTGAATATGAACAGTCACAAACACGTCCGATTGTGCCATGGTTTGACTCGCTTGTACACATAGTGTGCTCTTAATTGGTTTATTTCACAGGTATAAATTGTCGCTGGTTGATTAGCGAATTTGGAAAATAGCACTTAACAAAAAAACCTGTGTGGCAGTCGTGGGCACTACAAACTGGCCCAGGGCAAAGTTGCTATTAAATTTTTAAAACAAGATTAACAGCTGTGCTTCAATTGATGCTTGTTGCACTTGACTTGTATTCTAATACTGGGTGCTTAGCATGAAGCACAGTAGGCACAAATGGAACTTTGGCTGGCAGTCTGGGGATATTATCATGGAGCTGGTTACGGTAAGCCTTCCTTGGGCAAAGCAAGGTTACCAGCAACAGTTAGGGCCATTTACATTGACACGCATAAATCACTTTTTATTTGGATCGTGATTTGAGCGCCAATTCAATCTCCACTTGGCAGTGCCTGCCACTATTCTGTTTCAGAGTCCACCCCACAAACCTTGGCCAGCCTTGGTTAAAACCGTCTGCACTAGAAAACAGGAGTTGTGGGTTCCAAACCACCCCCCCCCCCCCACCCAGACAGCCAAAGCTGCCTGTTTTCAGCAGGCACTCCAGCAGGGCACTGAGCATGCGGTGCTAAGTTATTAATATGCTGAGTACCAGTAAGGCAAGCCCTCAGCCTCACTGAATCACTCCTTGATGCAAACATGATGTTTTAGAGCTCAAGCAGCTCCATATGAAGTATGTACAGTGTATGTCCCTGCACTGCATGCATGTGCCCCTAGGGCCCGTTCATATTGGACTTCTTCTTTTTACTCCAAGTAAAAAAAAAAACTGAATTGGAGCTTGTGAAAAATGTGGAAAAAATGAACGGAGAAAATTGGACCTGGCCGGGACTTGAGCCCGAGACCTCTGGCTTAATGTACCGGCGCTCTTGCCATCTGACCTATCCAGCCCGCACCCAACTCCAAAAGGCAGAGTCTTACTGATGGCATTTTACTTTAATACAGATGGCTTTTGGCAGTACCCACTGACTTGACATCGGCATGTATAAGTGGCCCTGACAGATGTCATCTGTCACATTTTATACTTCCAAGGCAATCGGCTGTCCAAATATGCTCACTGTGTACACACTCTCTGGCACACCTTCAGACCTTATGCAAACTATGCACTAGATATTATCAGCAGTCGTGTTAGAAAAGACACACACAAAAATATACAGTTTGTGATCACCATGCAAGGCGCCATACGTCTGTTGAGGGCCACATTGTCGAACACCATTCAGACAAATGTACGTTAGACGACATTGCCTGACTGTCTGACTTTAATTTTGGTACTGCATAATCATAATCATAAATTCGTAATGCGTTTCAGATGGGAGACACTACTGAGTAATCCAGTTAAGTGTCCCCTCCAGGCTTCCATAGATTTTTTTCTCCCACGCTGCACTGGGGCCATGATATTTCTACAATTTCTTTTACAGGGGGCTGGGGAGATGATTTTTGCCAGTTCTGTGTCAACTGAAAACACATTTAATAAAAAAAATTTAAAATGTGCTGAGGATAGTTAACTGCCAGGGGTGCAGTCTAGTAAAAAAACAACTTCCAAATTGCAGACATGTGACTTCCTGTTCAATTTCCCTGCATGCAAGTTTCTCATTTTGTTGTAGCAATACAAATTGGAGTTAATTTGTCGTTTTGATAATCTGATGCAAACATTTTGCCAGTTGAGTACTACCGGTAACCAAAATGATCTTAATGCAAATCTCCCCCCCCCCCACAAAAAAAGTAGAGGGCCGGACCTTATCCTAGCTGGACCTTTTTTCAAAGGTAGAAAGTTAATTCAAAGAGGCTTTGCCCTGCACGACGTAATAAGCACTGAATGCCAATTGCTTTGCCCGATGCCTGATAAAAACAATTCAGAGAAACTTCAGGCGGGAATCGAACCCGCGACTCCTGCTTTCGAGTGCAGATGTCTTAACCACTTGACCTCCGAGGTGGTCGAGGTCATGTGGGCATCAGGTCGCTTCATGATGTTTGCATCCAGGAGAAAGATAATTCCTTTCAAATTTGTGTGGCATTGGCCGTTTCGATCCCAGCAGGACCAAAAGGTGTGGTCCTTCTTGGAATCGAGTTGGATTTGGGTCATTTTAGTCGGCGAGCAGTTTGCAGACATCTTGGCATATCATTTTTTTTTTTTTTAAACCTTCACACAGCCAGACATCCTGCGTTCACGTTGTGAGCACACGGTGAACTCACATATACGTGGGACATACCGTGGGGACATCAACATGTGCATGAGCCCCACCCCAAAAAGAGGAGACCATTTGGCAAGATGATGGGCCAACGACAGCAGAATTCTACTCTGCAAGAGCACATGCCCCCCCCCCCCCAAAAAAAAACTCCAACCAACCAACACATACACATGCAAATGGCATTTCATGGCAAATGGTAGGCGGAGAGCAGCGGAAATGGACCACAGTCACACACTGCCCTGGGAGGCTGGCGTCAGGTGTGACATCAAGCGTTTCCCATTCCGAAGGAGGGGGAGCAGCATCCCCCTTCCTGCACAAGGAGGTGAGGGGGAGGGCCAGGGGGAGGGCCAGGGGGAGGGGGAGAGGGGGAGAGGGGGAGGGTGAGGGGGAGGGGGAGGGGGAGGGCCAGGGGGAGGGCGAGGGGGAGGGGGAGGACAAGGGGGAGGGCGAGGGGAGGGGGCAGGGGGAGGGGGAGGGGGAGGGGGAGGGGGGGTTTGAGGGGGAGGGAGAGGGGGAGAGGAAGGGCGAGGGGGAAAGGGGGAAGGTGAGGGCAAGGGGGAGGGGGGAGGGGGAGGGCGAGGGCGAGGGGGAGGGGGAGAAGGGGAGGGTGAGGGGGAGGGGGGAGGGCGAGGGGGAGGGCGAGGGCGAGGGGGAGGGAGGGGGAGGGGGAGGGGGAGGGGGAGGGGGAGGGGGAGGGGGAGGGCGAGGGCGAGGGGGAGGGCGAGGGCGAGGGGGAAAGGGGGAAGGTGAGGGCAAGGGGGAGGGGGGAGGGTGAGGGCGAGGGGGAGAGGGGGAGGACTTACAATATGTAGGTGATGACGCCGATGGACCAGACATCCACCGCCTTGCCGTAGGGCTGCTGTCGCAGCACCTCGGGGGCCACGTAGCCCGGCGTGCCGCACGCCGTGTTCATGTCGCCCGAGCCCTCCATCTTGGACAGGCCGAAGTCGCTGATCATGATCTTGGACTCCTCGTCCTCGTTGTAGAACAGGATGTTCTCGGGCTGAGGCGGGATGCACACCGAAGAAACATGCAACAAAAGAAGAAGGGTTTTTCGGTTGTTGAGATTAAAATTTGGCACACAACGGGTTACCGGGTATTTTTTTATTTTTTTTTATTGTTTTGTTAAGCATGGTAGTGAAGTGAAGTTAAGTGCTGTAGTGAAGTGCGCAGATTGGATATACTATCTATCCTCAAGTTGAAATGTTTTGGACGACTCCTTTTCTTGCAGATGGCCGTTCCTTAGACTGTGAGGGGATTTCTTCATTCTTACAACCCCTGGCTTTTTGCATGGCAAAGGTTTTCCCCACCTTCTTTTATGTGCCCAGCTAAAAGGGGAAAGGTGATTTTTTTTTTCCCCGGGGAGAGAGGGGAGAGGGGATCACGAAGGCGGAGCCTAATTTATATATATAAAAAAAAAATCCATCGCCACACGACGCCAGGGCATCATAAAGGAGATAGCCAGAGGGGTGAGCAAGGCAATCACCACTGCCGCCTCCTCCTAATATTCAGCACGTCTCAGGACATTTTGGGCGATATGGGCCTGTCGGGGGCAATATGGCGGGTTCGATTACTGATGAGTTTCGTGCACCGTCCGTGGCGACAATTTCCACGCCGCAACGACAGGAAGACGATAGCACTCTCTACCAGGCACCTAGCAATATCTCTTTGAAAGAATTATTACGACATGCATATATACGTGTATGTGTAACAAAGCAATCCCAGTCACTTTTCACATCATTTTTCGTGGAAAATACATAACCGCACGTCGGTTAGTTTGGGCTGAACACGGTTCCTCAGAGGCTGCTGATGATGGGAAGGAGGGAAAGGGTACCGGGGATCGTTTCAACGGCCCCTGCAGTGAGCAGTTACATTCTCAGCAGGGAGGGTGCACACACTCAGGGCCCAAAGGCAAATTACAACAAACAGTGCCCCCCTACATCCAAACACAGCAGCCCTCTGCGTTTGCAGTGTGTGTGCACTGTTTGTGCAGATACTGAACTAATACATTTTTTTTTCCTCCCAGGGATGGGGGAAGGGGTTGGGGAGGCGCCGTGGTGAAGGGCATCCGGCCTAGGATTCCAGCGCCGAGGGTCAAGGTCGGCTGAGAGAGCCTTAAGCACTTAAATAAAGGAAACCGTGCGCTACACTGTACACAAGGAGCCAGCCAGTCTAGTCTGCCTTGGAAGGTGCCACAAATTGGTTCAGCCTTCTGTAGGTGTGAGAAACGGAGGGGAGGTAGGGTCTGGGTAGTCTACCACAAAGCATTGACTCAGATTCGACATGGATATCACCTACACAGCCTTGACAGCAGGCACTTCGTGTAGAACCCCCTAGTATAATCCACCAGCCCCTTCCTTAGGCAAAAAAAGAAAGAAAAAAAAAGTTCTGCTTCCGATTACATGGCATTTCTGAATAGGGTAGGTAGGTCAGGATTTTTTTTTTTGATTTTTTTTTTTGGGGGGGGGGCATTTTTTGGGGGGTACAATCATATGGAGGCATCTGCATGTGGTTAAGCCTTAATACGATGAAATTACACATTGAATTTTTATCATCATTGTTTCCTGATAAAAATTTAGGGTCGCAGGCTAGAAATAGGGTCGGTTGGGTAACTGGAAAGAGAACTATTTTTTTTTTCAAAAACGGGTGCATGTCCACGCAGGCCAAAAAATCACAACCCAAAAATCTTGAAGGGATTGTGGTTAGCAGTTAGCATTCCACAGGGTAGGACCAGCATGGTAGAAAGCCCGCTCATCCCATAAATTATGGAAGTGTGGGACTGCAAGCAGATAAGTATCCGATGATCTGAGACATCTACCGGGTTTGTAATACTTTAGTAAACAGCTGTTATATTGCGGCGCAGCACAAGACAGGGAGTGAAAAACCAGCAACAATATCTTGTACTTAATTCGTTCAGCAACAGGCAGCCAATGTACATAATGAACGTAAGATAGGAGTAATATGAGATCTATCAGGAGACAAAGTAACAATACGAGCTGCAGCATTTTGGAGCTTTTGAAGACGGACAAGTTGTGTGTTGGGTAATTTATACAGTAGTGAGTTACAAAAATCCAGACGATATCCAAATATTGAAATAATCATTTTTTTTGGGGGGGGGGACAGTGAATACTGGCAGTATACATTGGACATGTTAGCAACTCATGTTCAATGGAGATGCTGATGGGAGCAGGCATACAAGTACATGACACGAATTGGTCCCTCCCTCCTTCTGTGTAGAGTGTGCTCAGAGCTATGGCCTGCAATATAGGAGGGTTTACGGTGACACTGTGTAATAAGGTCTCTCAAAGAAGAGGTACATAACTTGCATACTGGCCGGAACATTGAGTTATCACTCAGGTTCTTTTCAGAACCATATCTCTTCTTTAAAAGACCTTAATACAGGGTGCCACCGCAAACCCTCCTATATTGTTTTACCCACCATGCAAAGCCTGAAGTCTTATCTATGCCCTAAAGTTGAAGTCTCTCATTTAGCAAATACCCACACGCACACACATTGAAGTGTTTGCTTTCAATCCCCAGTACAAAGAAGAGCTCTGAAGAGAATCGGAAACTTTTCAGTCACACACGGGGGAGGGGGAGTCGAGAAACAGTCAAGACGTTCATACTGCAAAAGCCTCGGCCATACAATTGCATGCAGATTTGACGAGTTGAATTAGAATACCCGGCGTTCGCTTTGCAAAACAGTTCAGCTTTCAAATCAATTGGAAATGTGCACTGCAGCCCGGCTGCATGCGAGTATTCATGCATAATGGGTGCATTCACATTGGCAGTCATATAAAGTGCAAAATAAATCGCTTTTTTATTTTCTTTGTCACGTTTCAACAATTGATTTTCTTTTTAGTGTGTGAATGTCCAAATCTCACTAACGATTGTAATTGGATTCGTGAACCAAATCACAACCACGGGGCCTTTTTTCTTCTTCGGAAACACCCGCAATGTGATCATTAGCTGGGGCATTATGTGGGGATATCGCTGGAGCAGAACCACACAAACAAAAGAAAATTTCTCACATCTTGTCACCGCAAACCGCCTCTGACTCGCTTCCAATAGCCTGAAATCGCACATGACTGCACACACGGCCTATCTTGTATGGCATGTATGGGATTGAGCATAATTATAATTTTCAAATTTAGTGGGCCTGACATTTCGATCCTAGCAGGACCTTTCTCAAAGGCAGAGTGACAAGGACAAAACAGATACATGTACACGAAGGAAGGGGGAGAGAGTGAATAGGACACGGATGAGAAACAAAGGACAAAGAGTGAAGCTGGTAGGGAGAGATCAAAGGGAAGGGCAAGGAGTAGGGTAGGGATTAGTGAGAAGAGGGGGAAAGATCAAAGAGAAGGGCAAGGAGTAGGGTAGGGATTAGTGACAAGTTATAATTATAATTTGTATAATATACAGGTATAGCCACATTGTGTTATGATTTTCTTGTTTAAAGCCCCTACAGAACATTGGTCGGGGTCAAAGAATAGCATCCATATGTTGTCTGATCCAACATATGCATGAAATAGCACGCCTGTCAAAATTTCAACTCAATCCGCCAACCGAGTCTCGAGAAAATAGTGAAAAACCGCTTCATTTGTTTCGCAAAAATGCAGCATTCAACGCCGTACTGTTCCTAATAATAGTTTAGATCTCGGTAAGACGTAAACAATTTCTTTTACTCTGTTCTCCCAAAATACAGCATTTTAGGCAGAAATATTTCAGTGAGAGGTTTCTACCATAACCATCTTCAAACTGTATAAGTTTCATGTAAATCTGTTAACATTTCTGTTTTTCGATCTTACCAATGTTGTGTAGGGGCTTTAATTAATAAATTTGAAGTTTCTTTGTATTAAGTTATTATGATTAAGTTGTGAAGTGCTTAGAAATATTATTCTAAGCATCACATAAATTGCTCATATCATTATAATTATTACTGTACACCTGAGTAGGCACATGAGCATTAATACATGTATAATATACATGTACAATTAGTGTATACATGTACGTGTACATGTACATGACCATGCTCAGTGGGAGATCTTTACATGAAAATCTTTTCAAACAGCTGGTTGATATTTATAAATTTGTACCACTCGTCCAAATCTTATTCCATGATCATGGTTAAAAAGTAAGAAAAATAAACTAACAAAAAATTACCACAGCAGACGATTTGAAAATTTTGAGCACAATTTTTTTTTTCATCCTCATTTTATCAGAAGAAATTTGATGAGAAGAATTGCAGCTTTTCTTTGAAGTGCATGTGTTGTTGTAGTAAACAAAAATGTTGCAAACTACTTACTGACTTAAATGACCAAAAGGCAAATTCCCCCTAAAATGATATTTCGACCCTAGCAGGACCTTTCTCACAAGGACCTTTCTGTCTTTGAAGAAGGTCCTGCTACCTGTATCTTTGAGAAAGATCCTGCTAGGATTGACACGTCCGGCCCACGACCTTTTCCCTCGAAACAACAGCCTGAAATAGATCAAGTGGAGTAGTATTTGTGTGCCAGGGCATGCAGAAGTCTTTACACATAGCCACAAATAAGGTCATTCGGTTTGCTATCTGATTCATGCACAGGGCATTTGTGACATTTACGTAACTACTTCCTTGAAAATGCCACAGCATTCAAAAGCCATGGACAATCACATTGGGCCCTCGAAGTGGGGGGGGGGGGAGAGGGGAGTCTAGCCAGATTGGGAAGATTTAATAACCAGACCAGCTTTCGTGCCAGCGGCTTTTGTTTCCTGAAGGGTGGGTGCAGCGTAGCGGAAAGATGAGGAGCTTCGATGTGACCTGTGAGGTGGCACGCATCTGCCCTACATACAGCACGGGTTTTACCGGAGGCCAAGCGCTCACAGGAGAGTCCCGCGAGTCTCTTGACAGGCCCAAGCACCTGGCCCGTGAGCCAGCCACTTATGAACGATCTCTCTCCAGCAAGCTGTGCGCTCAGGGTGTGCACGTACTCGTACTCGCCGGTGCGCGCGGCCGACGTCAAGACAGTGAGCACCCGTCCTTTACTGCCGGGCCGCGCTCCCTCAGCTGTTCCGTCCCGTCAATGCTACCAGTCGGAGAGACGGCCCCGGTGCGAAGGCAGAGACCCACCCCGCTGCCGGCCCAGGCCTGCTGGGATGCCCCCATTTACCGGATTGCCGTCCCTTGACTCATCCTCGCCAGGGGGGGGGGGGTAAATTCATGGGGCAGGGGCCCTCAGCCCTGTCAATCACAGCGCGACCTGTTGGGCTAAACTGGCCCCCCCCAAAAAAAAAAAAAAAAAAAAAACGCAGCGGCATCTTTGCCCCACCAGACTCCCCCTCCTGGAATTCTGGGTGACCTCCTGAGCTCAGCAGCACGTCGCCGGTAACCTACAGCCACGTAGGCCAGTCCATACACACAAAAAAGAACCACACGAGGCGTCCCCTCTCCCCTGCCGGGGCCAGATTAAAGGTGTGATACCACATACTTGTACATTAATTGGCTGAGCTGGATACGCACACGTAATGCAGCTGCATAGAGTACTTACTGAAAAGTGACCTTCTGTACATAATGAACATGTACCGGTACATGCTGCAGCTATAAAAGCCGTGACTCATTTTGGACTTTTTACTGGTTGGTCTTATGAAGTGCTACCACCCAGTATTTCCATGTACACACTGTACCGGTACAAACCAAGAAATACCGGTACCCGTAAACATTTAAATATCACGCCTCTTATACCGGTACATCTGTCCAGTGTGGCTGTACTGTATGTGTACTCTCGTGTACAATGCGTGTATGTGATTGTGTATGTGTGTATGTGATTGTGGTTTCCATCATGGCATGTCTGTACAGTGTACAGCCATGCATGCACTCTGCACTTACAGTGTAGTAAGCCACCGCCTGTACATGTGCCATTGCACACATAATGGGATGCAGTGTGAACTCTTTGAACAAAGTCGTATCGGTTGTATCAGTGCAAACACCCCACGAGCCCTGCATTCATTCTCCGTCTGCCGCTGCAGCGAGACCAAGTGGGGCTCCTCAGTCGGCGGAGACCGTCTTGACTGCTCCCCCCTTTCTGGGACGGCTCAGCTCTCTATGCATTTGCGTACAGCCTACGGACAGATGCTCAGCGTGCATTCAACAGATGGCTACGGGTTGAATTTGCTACCATCCAAGGCCACTCAGTGCTCATCCCTAACCTACCTGGTGCGTCAGCCCCTCTGCCTCCCCCTCCTATGCTATACAGTATGCACGCACTGTCATGCAGAAAGGACAGCTGTGCTACAGTCCGTGCTGGTCAAGTTTAAACACAACCAGAAATCCTGGGCAGACGATCAAGGTCAACTGCACGGAATGTCACAAATTGGGCAAAGCGCTGAGGCAGTGGTGATACGTCTGAATAGGGCGAAAGTTGAATTACTTTCTCCTCCGTGTCTGCCGTAATACAGATTTTGAGTTCAGACCAGCGGTTAATTGGAACTTAAGACGTCTGCACTAGAAAGCAGGAGTCATGGGTTTCATGGGTTCACATCCTCCTTTGAGTTGCTCGACTGTGCAGGCAATCACTCAAAGCACTGAGCATGCAGTGCCAAATGTACATTAAGTGGGGTAAAAGCCTCACTGAATTTCACAAAAAATGTATCATTTGTATGGCTGAGATCTGACAGGGTCATGTCTACTGCAATCCATGACTGCCGGTCCAGCAATTCCCGGAGGTCCTGACACTTCCCACTGAACCTACATGTACTTGCACGGCTAGTGCACAGTGCGTCCCATTGTGGCAAGTTTGCAGTGACACTGTGACACCAAGTAAGTCATCTCAATACAAGTAAGAAGGAGTATGGCTCTGTTTAGAGCCGCCGCACTCTTTTGCAACAGTGTGTACTTTGCCTGTCTCCAGGAGACTGCTGGATTCCAACTGTCAAGATTCTTCACACTCTAGCACCCTTTGTAACACACATAAGCACTCAAAATTTAGTGGGCCTGACGTTTCGATCCCAGCAGGACCTTTCTCAAAGGCACTATCGACAGTTGGGATCCAGCAGTCCCCTGACAGCGGGCAGAAGTACACACGGTCCGAAAGACGGAAACATTGAGTTACCAACTCTTCTCAGAGCCGTACTCCTTCTCGAGAGAGAGATGGCTTACATGGTGTCACCCGCAAATGGTCCACATTGTGATTCCACTTTGCAAACCTTTTGCGACTTCTAGTGCATATCAGTAATAGAAAAGTCCACCACACCAAGTTGACATGGGCTAAAAGGTCAGGGTCCTCTTTAAAAATACCACAGGCTAATACTACATCTCCTTCTGTCATCCAGCAACTACGAACAATATCAGCTGTGTTTTATATACATGTATGTACATGTACATGTAATGTAAATTGTGATGAAGTGCATTACTCTAAAATAAGATCATGGGTAGAAGTTAGAACCAAATCTGAAGTCTCGGTAGAAGTCATGATTTCTGGGAAATCCCACGATGGACATGTACACACATGTACACGGTATGTGCCCTGCAGTCAGACTTGTATTCGAGTCACACACAAAAATCGAGTCCAAATCCAAGTCAGGTCTCTGCGTCCTGAGTCGACCAGGTCGAGTTCAAGTCTGAGTCTGAGTCTGAGTCTGATAGTCCGAGTAACCAGTCATATACAAGTCTGCCTGCAGTCTCCATCATGCACGCACACAGAGAGCAAAGGCTGGAATGTCAACACTGTAAGTAGGCCATAGCCAGTGTCTACCATCTGGCCAGGGTTTTTGCTGTCCCACGCTGTGTGTGGACTGCACTCGGTGTGCCAAATTGCACCTCAATTATCCGGCTATTACAGCCGGTAATGGCAAAATACAACATCCAAGACTTGTCTTGGTACCGGTATACAATTTACATGTACATACATATCCATATCACTATCATGCTTATGCATGCAAATGTACATGGGTGCTGGTGTCTTCATGGCAGCCCTATGCAGTATGCAACTCACTGTGCTAAGTCATCCTCCATGCTCATCCCTTGTGCTTCCTCAAGGGCACACGTAAATGTAACCGTTCAAATGATCAGAGAAAGCAGTCATGGCAGTACCCCCAACTGCACACAAGACTCATTGAACAAGAACTTCATACATAAAAGGTTATTTCAAGCTATCGCTGGCCATTGTGCAGCACGAAGATACCTTTCATTGGTTGGGATTGATTGTTGTCTGCTTGTCTATGTCTGCCTGTCTTTATAATTATATATATATGTTTGTCTGTCTGTCTGACTGTCTACATGTTTATCTGCCTGACTGACTGTATGGGTGTCTGTTTGTGTCTGCCTGTCTGACCAAGGAGGCAGATCTGACTATCTCCGTGTGTCGGTCTGTGTCTGTCTATCTACCAGCCTGTCGTCCTGTCTACCTGTTTGCCTGCGTCTGCGTGGCTGCGTCTGTCTGCCTGTGTGTCTTTAACTTGTGTTAATTGACATTTTATGGTTGGAGGTTCCATAGCCTCACTCGTGCATGCGCACTTCCAGTCAAATGCGCGCTGCTCCTCTCGCAACAAAAATACAAAGGTGCCACTTGGCTGGCGAGGTTCATCGCCTGTCTTGATTACATTTCCCACGCACCGCCGAATCTCACAGCAAGCCCCCCACCCAAAGTATGCCAACTGAATAATCGCAGACTACCGGGAACAGAAGCCAGTCCCACTCCCGGCACGGAGAGTTTTGTCCCAATAAAGTTGCACGTCCAAGTCTTACGGCTTCTTCTGGTTCGACTGCGAAGAACGCCACCGGATAAGCCCTCCAGTGGGAAGTGTGCGACACGCGCGTGCAGTGCCGCTCAGTGAATGCTGCGCCAGGGTCCCATTCTGGGTGCCTGTCCGTTGGCTGAATATCCAGCCAGCCAGTCAGAGGGCCTATTATTGCCGGAGGCCTCAAGCGGGGACCGAGTAGGGATTTGAAGAGTGACAGCTCAATGCCTAGATATTGAACAGTGTCGTGTCTACAGCAGAGGCACGTGTCGGGATTCGGCACTGGCCAGATCTCATTCAAATACAATTTTGTCCTTTAAAGATGGCAGACACTACGCTTGCTTAACTACAGTCTGTAAGTCCGCCTTGTCTGCTGACTTTTGAGACGTCAGTACGGAGTGGAATCTCAGTTGCCGGGCTCCTGCATGCTCAACGCAAACTGGCTTGTTAAATGTTAACTCGGAGTCCCTTCCTAAGACCACGAATGTGTTTGCTGTTTTAAGTGTTTTAAGTGTTGGGCCAAGCAACTCGGCATGCTTCTGGAATGTACTCTCATGTATAGCACAGGATTAAAGGTCGAACCATCTCTTGGAAACTTCTGTAGATAGCTCCGTTCTGTCAATCGGTACTTGGGGTAGGTTAGTACTACATGTACATGTTCATAGTAGTAGCTTCCTATAGGCACGTTCACACTAGCACAAAAATGTGACATTCACTTTTTGATTCTGAAATCGGCGTTTCAATTTGTTTTTTTCACTCTAATAATCCCGATCTTGATCAGAATTGCAGTTTGTCTTGCAGTGTTTTTTTTCCCCCTTGAAACAGCAGGATTATTGTTCCGGGCGCTGTGTGAATTTTATCGAGAATCAAAAGTCATTAAATACATACCACAATTCAGTGCACATGCATGTTGCAGATAAACATCTCATGCCACCATGATGAACTGATTCATTATCACATGGTGATAAGAACATTGCGATTACTAGTCAATGTGTTCTAACGGTAAAAAGGTGTACACATGTACCGGTACATGTACATGAACATGTGCAGTTTGAGACACAACATGGCTTCCGGTTGGTCACTCTTGGGACATATTTCAGGCATGTGCAGTTTAAATTGCATTGGGCCTGATCAACAAAAAAAGCGCCAAATTTTGCCAAGTGTGAACAGAAACACCAACAATGTTGGTTGGTTTTGTTTTCAATCATTATCAAAACTTTTGCAATTCACTTTGGGAACACACCTACATGAGTAGGCAGCATACTACTGAACAAATCAGGGGTACTATAAGAGCGCCCAACTCGAGAAGTCATTCTTCATCTTGATTACCTCCTTTGTGCCAAGAGTGAAGGTTTAAATACCAAATTCTGCATGGAATTGTACGCCATGCCAATTGGTGCTTTTTAAAAACATGAAATGGACAAACTGACTGGGAACATTTGAACAATTTTGAAAAAAAAAAATGGCCAAGAAAACTTTGACTGGACTGGGACTTGAACCAAAGACCACTAATTCTGTGTATGTACCGGCGCTCTTACCATCTGAGCTATCCAGCCCTTAGATGGCAAGTCTTCCCAAATAGTCACCTAATCTTTACCAGGATCTTTGCCAGTAGCAAGAAGCTATTCAATAATTATAACTGCCGTATTTCTCCAGGGATCAAGCATCACGCTCCCCTCCCCATCCCACTTTCATTCAGACGCAATCAAACCAATTGTTGTAGGCCTGGCTACAGCAGAGTTCCTGGTATTCCACAAAGGATGCAGATTTTTCAATGTATTAAAGTGTGAGTGCACCATCGGTGTAGAACTCCACCACTTATCAGCGAGAGAGCCACAAGACTCACCTTGAGATCTCTGTGCACAATGCCCAGGTCGTGGAAGTACTCTGTGGCTTCCAAGACCTGCTTCAAGATGCCGCTGGCATCCTTCTCTGTGTAGCTGCCCTTGGCGACGATTCTGTCAAAGAGCTCTCCGCCAGTCACCCTGCAGCGTACCCCCAAAAAAGCGGGTGGGAAAAGAGAGAGGGTAAACCTATGACAACTCGTCCTCGAAAACTCGTCCTTTTCAGAACCACACATACTAACAAAAGATCATTTTGCATGGTGTCATCGCATTAAATCGCAAAACCTAAATCTTCATCCATGATAACTGCTGAAACTTTAGATCTGCCAGACAGACTGGGACTCCTATATTTCGATGACAAACTTCTACTTTTTCCTCCATGTTCAAATCTTCTTTGAGATTTTTTTTTTTTTAGATCTTTTTTTTTTTCTATACCGGTAGCTTGGCTGAAACTGTGGAACTCTATTCCTATCAACATCAAGAAAGCACCTTCTTTCCTTTTTTTCAGGAAAGGTAGTAGAATCATTTTGTTCTTGTAAGCTTCGTCTTTAACTTAATAAAGAGACTATAGGCCAATCATATAGTAATAAGTTTTGAGTTGATAATGCATGTACTAAGGCTTGTCTCTCCCTCAAGACTTCCTGTAAGGAGGTCCAAGTTGACCAGAATGGCCCGAATCAAACTGGGCTGCACTGAGGAGAGTCTCCAAGACAATTTAAATTATCTTGGAAGCTTGGACAGATTTAGCATTCCTTGGCTGTATGTCGGTGCAATGCAAATCCATAACTCCAGTCCTTTCTTATTGACACGATGACAGGAAATCAATTGCATCGTGCTCCCAGCTCTCCTGAAAAGTAATCCCAAAACGTCAACAAAACACTCCCCACCCCTCAAAAAAAAACGAAAAAAAAAAAAAAAAAACCAGACACACACAAAACAATTGTACAAAGCCTGTGAGCTATTGAATAGGTGACCCTCAATTTGCCATCATTTTGTGGCAATAGAAGTGGTGCTGGAAGTAGTGAAAAAAATCAGAAATTGTCAAGAAATTATGACTTCACAGCGGCTCTAAGGTTAAAAAGAGGTCACTTCCTTTTAACCTTTGCAATGACAACAGTTCACACACACTTTTCTCAATCAACTTCCATTTCAGATTTATGAGTTTTATTAAATTACGTAAGCGGAGGCAGAAATTCATATTGCACATGCCAGCAAAAATGTACATGTACATTCACCAGTGCACAGACACTGTGCATACACACATAGGCAAGTTCGCTGTTCGACCGAAGGCAGAAATAGCAAGGTGAATCAGTGAATTTTTTTGCAAACTGAATTTGGTTTTTTTTATAATCAATTGAGAGGGCCTAACAGTTTTGTTCCTAGCACGACCTTTCCCAAAGTTTATTCTGTGCGCCGCTCAGAGAATGTCAGTTAGTAGTTTGGCAAGATTGTTTTTATATTACTCTGAAACTGTTTTCATCTATTTCAATGTCTCCTTGAAGACCTTGAGGATTTCAAGATGATATCAGACATAAGGTTTCATCCTATAGGCATGTTGATTTGTATGGCACGGTAAAACCACACCAATAGATACAGAACCCTGTGCCAAACAAGTGCACATTACATCATGCATTCTATGCAAAATCACCATTCCTTGATACCAACTACAAAATGTACATGTAGATGTACCGGTACATATAGATTGGCATGTCAGTCGGCGTGAATGCATACATGTACGGTAGGTAGGCCCAAGTACAAGCAGCACCAGAGATGAGACTATAGCCGCGTTTCCAATGGACTTATTTTGGTTAAAGTAACCGAGACGATGGTTACTTTGACCAAAATAAGTCCAGTGGAAACGGCCCAGTCAAATTTCTCTTGGTTACTTTAACCGAGTCCAATGGTTACTTTTACCGAGCAACCTCTGCCCAGTAAAAGTGACCAGGTAAGTTTAACCGAGCCGCTTAGTCCAGTGGAAACACACCACTCGGTTAAATGCGACTCGGTTAAAAACCACATCCGGCCTATGACGTACATGCACTGTGCACAGCGTCTGCTTCATGTTGCGCGCCTAAATGTACACACGTACATTGTGTATTCGGCTGACACTTGACCTTCATGAGCCGTTATATTGCCAGCTCGGTTACTGTAACCACCGTCTCGGTTAAATTTGACTGACTCAAAAGTCCAAGAGGGAACGACGGTCAAATTTGACCATTAGAAATTTAACCATCGTCTCGGTTAAATTTTAGTCCAGTGGAAATGCGGCTTATAACATATTGACATCCATGTGCATTGGTTTATGTATGTATGAGGAGATAGGGGAAAGGAGCCTCGCTCTACCCAGGAGGAAGTGTGGATGATCGGAGGATCATACAGGCCAAATTTGCATGCACTCTGAATTTATACCAAGAGTGGGCTCAAGAGACAGGCTCGGTGGGGCCCCCCCCCCCCCAACCTCCCCCACCTCCCTGGCCCGCCATTTCCCGGAGGGCGGTGGGGATGGGGATGGGCCCATGGGGTCTGTCTGTGTACGTTTACGCTGGACTGACATGGAGTGTGTACACCCCTCCAGGCAGTGCAGACCACTTCAGATGTGCAAGCGGGGGAACTCGAGACGGCGCTCGCCCCGCCGGCCAAAATCCAATAGACAACCATCCGCTTGACCTTAAGCAACCTCCTCCTTCGTATTCCACACAGACAGACAGACAGACAGACAGACAGACAGCAAGACAGGCAGACAGACAGACAGACAGACAGACAGAGACAGACTCCCACACAAACCGGCAGAGAGACACAAAGACACAGAAACACACACATGCCGACACGCAGACACATACACCAAACCTGTTGAGGTTGGCTTACGAGGGGGCACCACCGGACAAACTTTTGTGGTTTTGCCCACTGGAGTTTGACGCAAATCTAGCCTGCCGGTGGCGTCATCCATTTGATATGACATCCTGTCATCCTGTCACACGCAATGTACTGCGCCACACAGTGGTTTGAACATGCTCAGCCTCCATTAAGGACTGACACGTCCTCAGTCAGGCATCGAGATGCCTGAACTGCATGCAAATCAATGCAACGTACGTAAAATGCTCGTCTATATTGTAGGTTTCCACTAGTGTTTTCTATTTGCATGGTCGTGCGTGTGCTGTCCTTCAAACTCCTCCACAGATGGCATGGAGTGCTACTTACATGGATGTCAGACGTGTGCTCTGCACCGGTCCATGTATAACATTGTACAGTATCCTCGCAGTTGAGTTGTTTACAAGGGTTGGACAAGATGGGGAGGTCAAGCCAAAATGGATGGGGTAAACCGAGATCAAACTCTACCCAGTTTTAGTCCGACCTGGGCTTCTCTTCTGGCAGTGATGAGACCCAGAAAACGAAGGAAAGTGGTGAAGAAAAACTGGACTCGTTTCAATACCAATGCCTGGAAAGGGGGGGGGGGCTCTCTACTCCATGTATTCCGGCCTACCATAATCCTGCTGCAATTCAGCATGGGTGAACCAACCGGTAATAAATAGCCTCACTAAAGAGTGTCCAAGAATAAGTCATGAAGCTATTAAGAGATGACGATGGAATGGGTTAAGGCTGTGTCTTCAGGAAGCAGAGCGATCGTCATTGTTCCCATTGCATTAACATGGCATCCGGAGGGGGACTAGAAAAGTGGGAAGACCGAGAAGAATGTGGAGATGCACAGAGGAAAAGGAGAGGCATGGCACTCAAGCAGCTGTATGTAATTGGCCCCTGTACTCTAGGTAAAGAACTGTACATGTGCTGTACATATGGTACAGTACATGTACACATGTACGTACAGTACATGATTATCTATGATTATCTATGATTATCTATGATTATCTATGATTATCTTTGTCCTTTGTTTCTCATCCATGTCCTACTCACTCTCTCCCCCCTTCCTTCGTGTACATGTATCTGTTTTGTCCTTGTCACTTTGCCTTTGAGAAAGATCCTGCTAGGATCGAAACGTAAGGCCCACTAAATTTTAATGATTATCGATTATCGATTCCTGTTGCATTAAGACTTGGGGTGGTATATTTTCTATCCTCAGAATGGCCAATCCAATGATTTCCATGCGTAGTTTTAAGAGTACATGTACAAAGCCATTTATTGAGAGGGCATTTGCCAGATGTGTATTCCGGGTTGGTGGTTATTTTCAAATGTCTACATTCCCTAGCACTGGCCAGTTGTGCACGG
Source organism: Luidia sarsii (assembly GCA_949987565.1). Classification (NCBI taxonomy): domain Eukaryota; kingdom Metazoa; phylum Echinodermata; class Asteroidea; order Paxillosida; family Luidiidae; genus Luidia; species Luidia sarsii. The sequence goes on along the minus strand of OX465103.1, from coordinate 21,778,085 downwards.
AGAGGAATAGAGGTGATTAACTGTCTGTTGGTTCATATAGAGCTCGCGGGCTTTCATTTGTGTACGTGCCTCATATGAGCAGGGCCTGTGATGCACGCAGTGATTTGATATTGCAGCGTTGCACTCTGGCCTTAAATTGTTATCAAGGTCTCTGAGTACTAACGCAGGAGCTGCAACTTGATAAGATAATCCCACTGGCAGTGGGCGCTAACACTTCACGCAAGTTATTGCCAGTTCCCTTAATATATTGTCCGCTGGTGGTTCAGCATCCACACACAGACTCCTCAAGATGGTGTGATATAACGGGCAACTTCCGTTAGAATCTTCCCCCACTGCAAGCCACCCCCCCCCCCCCCCCGGTCCTGTGAAACTGATGCCCCGTTAAAGGTAGTGGGAATTTTGACGCTTTTTTTTTTTTATTATCCCGTCTCGGGTGTGCACAGTGAGCCGTAATAATCCGCCACACTTACATGCAATTCCTTCCGTTATCGCCTGAGTAAAAAAAAAAGGAATGTCATTAGGCGAGGATTTCGGCCTTGTCCTTGTCTGAGACAGGGCTTACGATACAGTTGTCGAGAATGGGTTTCTGCCGGTAACAGGCCTGGAAGATATGAAGAGGCTACCGACCAGAAATCAGCGAAGACTTTAACTGAGCGGAAGATCTTTTTCATTGGTCAATGATAGGGATGGTCGGGTTATTGAAAATCAGAATCAGTGTCCGGGTTCATTGGGGGAAATGTTTCCATTGAAGGGGACCGATGGTCATTTTTTTTCAGGCCGAGTCTAAAGCCGCGTTTGCACTGAACTAAAATTTAACCGAGACGATGGTTAAATTTGTAATAGTAAAAATTTGACCGTCGTTCCCACTTGGACATTTGAGTCGGTCAAATTTATCCGAGCTGGCAATATAACGGCTCATGAAGGTCAAGTGTCAGCCGGATACACAATGTACAGGGTGTACGTGTGTACATTTAGCGCGTGACATGACGCAGAAGCTGTGCACAGTGCATGTACATGTACTGTGTTTTTTTACCGAGTCGCGTTTAACCGAGTGGTGCGTTTCCACTGGAATAATCGGCTCGGTTAAACTTACCGCCTGGTCACTTTTACTAGGCAGAGGTTGGCCATTTAGCTCGGTTAAATTAACCGAGAGGAAATTTAACTGTGCCGTTTCCACTGAACTTAAAATGGGAAAAGTAACCATAGTCTCGGTTACTTTGACCGAAATAAGTCCAGTGGAAACGCGGCTTTAGGCTGTGTCCGGGCTTCCAGAGCTACTGTACGGCTAAGGCTATTGTCTTTGCATCTCCGTGTATTTCCAATAGGGAAAGGACCCAGACCTAGCTCTAGACGTCCGTTTCGGACACGGCCTTAGCTGATGCCAAGGGGGGGAAAAATTGCGTAAATTACTGAATCGGCCGGTCATGCTGTGAATATGCCCGGACTTGTAATCTAGCGGTTTGATCAATTTGGTGTCGTGACGGTACAGTCGTGGGATCAATCATCGCTTTGCCAGCAGCCAGCTTGGGTGTCTCCTCTTGGACCCCGGCCAGACCATCAATCTTAATCTTCGGCATCGGTGCACGCACAGTGCACGCCGCTGTTACTAACTACTGGTCATTCACATTAATTTACCAGCACCCTGGTCTCCACATCGGTCTCGCACTACAGTGGAATGCCACTCTAACACTGTAGAATACGCAGATTGTTGTAGCAATTTGAGCCCACTGCTGTTGGTGTGGTTGCAAATGGATATATTTTGTACACCAGTCTATTGACACCATGGCAATCATTGATGCACTCAACGACGCCAGTTATAAATATCAGCACAGACTGGAGGAAGTCTAGCTTTTTTTGCCTGCACAGCAAAGAATACTATTGTCAATAGACCACCAATGGTTCAGGAGGCCTCAAGCCATTTGCAGGCATTTTTCCCCCTTTTTTCTATGCTGCACTCGATCAATGGTCTTCAAATTTATGCAAAGCTCATTGCATGTAATACTGGCTTTGCATTTTACTTGAAATTTGAGTACCGGTATTACACAAAGATTGTTGCAAACTGCACATGTGCAGCAGTGACTTAAAAGACCAAAATACAAAATCTCAACAAATGTAGAGGGCCTGACGTTTCAATCCTAGCAGGACCTTTCTCAAAGAAATTGAAAAAATAATAACAGAAATACTCTTCACTGTCACTGAATATTTCTTGAGAGTAATTATTATAATAATTATGAATTTGTTTGTGATGTCAAATCTGTCGAAATCATTTGACACGCAAAATTCTAAAAAATAATAAATAATAAATGAAATTGATAAGATAAAATGCTGAAGACGTGCTAAAAAAAACCCACAATTTCTTTGGCAGTTTTTCAGGCTGCTTGAAAATAAATCCCAGTCAGTTTTCTGTTAGACATGCAAGATTCAAATAATTGGCATATTTTGTAAGAAATAGCACGTACTGCTCATCCACTATCAACATAGGCCTCTGTATATACGGTACAGGGTACATGCACCAGAATAAGCTATGTTCTTGTGTATGCTTCTGACTGTAATTTTTGGGGGTAATTTTGATGTCACATGAATCACAATCCTTATTCCTTCCTCCGGCAAAACATTTCACTTTCAAATTCCATTTGGAATATCATGCAGCTGCTGGGTTAATTTTACATGCATTTCAATGGAGTTTGCAGTCAAACAAATTGTGGAATTATTAAGCATTCTGCATTATGACTTCACCATCCGTAGACTTAAAGAGACTATCTGCTAATGCACACAGTACATGTATGTGGGTCTTCTTCCATAAAGACATTGACCTTTAATTTTTCTTATGGCATTTCTTATTGCACTTGTCATTTGAAACAAACACACCGAGTGATTTGAATTTGTTTCCCCCGGAATTCTGTGCCAAGTACCGGTACTGCCAACACAGTTTGTCGATAGGCTTTATAATCCTTTGCCCCTTTTCCTCTGCCTTCTTCAGTCAACTGCAAAAGCAGGCTCCCTCAGATTTCCTTGGCCCTGCCTCATTTAATTTCCATCATGCGACTGGGAATCTTGTTACTCGTCCACTGAGCACTCCATGTGCAGGTATACATGTAGAGCAACGGAGGCTCCTGGGTTTGCTACTGTTGACAACGGCACCCGTGCATTAATTGTGCATAAGGGGCAATGCACTTTTTTTTCCCCTGCATGTACAGTACTGCTGCATGCGCAATGCACTGTACATAAACGGATGCACATTTGCGCACTTTGCAGGTATACACACGCATATATTCACATTTCGCATCCAAAGGCAGACTTGGCGCCGTGGGAAGTACGCGCGCAGAGCGCATGAACATGATCAAGTTGGACAAAGTAGAGAGGCTTTTGCCACGTCTGCATTTTGTAGTTATTTACCCAGCACCGTGGACAATCCATCCAGTTCTGATCCATATTAAGTTCTGATTGAGGCTGATAGATGTCAAAATGACATACGGTACATGTGCATATATTGAAGTCTAGTCGTCTGAGACTTGCCTGTCTCGCAAGCACGTGTCGAAAAGTTACTCTCGTCAATGGACAGTACATGTATCTTCAGAGCATATCTTCAGGTACATGTACATGTACATGTTCACCTGCAGATGCCCGGATGCAGTGTCAGGGCTACTGGATAGTGCATTGCAGGCATGCGCAGTTTGGCACAATCATAAAATAAATATATTTTGGAATCGCGATTCACTTTTTTGCTCATTTTGTTGTGTGTCAACATGCACTCCCCCGCCCCCCAATTTTTTTCAAATCCACTTTTTGATAATTTTCGGAGTGGGAACAGACTTATTGTGTAATATATCAGACGTCCGGTATGCTGACAGTGTTCCAATGCACATAAAGGCACATCCCTTGTCAAATGTCAGACACTCTTCCAAGGTGTAGAACAAAGAGGTATCAGAACAGTGTTTTCACACGTTCTGCCTCTCTCTGGAATTCCCTTCCTGGTTCATGTTTTCCTTCAGCCTACTATCAAATGTCAGACAAGCTCTCTGTGATGACCTGCGTTTGTCGAATATTTCCAAAATATATGGGTACTTGTTTCCCGAATTACCAGATATCGCCTGGGACTATATGTACACATGTATATCGTACCTGTACTTGTGTGTGCACTGCAAACACATGTCAGTGAGCACATACATCATCAGGGCAACTAGGCCTGGAATATGGCCTAAGCCGATTGGTAGAATAGAGGCCGACAAACTCCCTGTCATTCCCCCCCCCCCATCAATGGGAAGATCTGCCGGGGATGAGGGGAGGTGGGGAGGGGGGGGGACTTCATAGTGGCAGAACGGATCAACAAGTCTCCTGACAGAGCCCATAGTGTCTCCTGATGACGGCCGAAGTATACGATGCTCATAATAGTGAGTTGCCCGGCTCTTAACTGAGCAAGAGATGATTTCAGAAGTGGTGTCGCAGCAATGATCCCGCTTCAAAGATTGTTTCACTTGCCAATTCCAGAGGAAGAAGACAGAGGAGGAAATAGACAGAGGAGGAAATATAGCACAGCTCTTAAACAACAATGAACTCTGAATTTGGTGCAGGAGACTCTAGAGACATTCACACTTGCACAAAAAAAGCATGATTAACTTTCGTTTTTTGAATCGAAATTTGAAATGTTTTTGTGAGTAAAAGCTATGTATTTCACTAATTATCGCGATCCAAATTGCGATCGAAATCACAGTTCCTTTCCCATTTCGTTTAGGAAACAGCACTAATATTTTGCCAGATGCTGTGTGTGAAGGCTACTGAAAGGGGAAAGTCAATAAGTTACGCAATTCAGTGCACAAAGATAAAAATCCGGTGCCACCACAACCAGCTGTTCATCTCCACATGGTTGTGTGTGAACCGTGTGGATTTCACAAAGCCTAACGAAGCATCGTAACTCAACTAACGATGGATGACCCATCGTAAGCTGTGATGGGCCGTATGGTTTCCGTTCATCGCTCATCATCTTGAAATGGGTTGGACGGAATCAGCCTCAGTCTGGTGGGTCACATTGCAGGCATGTGCAGTTTGGCACAATCATAAAATGAATATATTTTGGAATTGCAATTCACTTTTTTGCTCATTTTGTTGTGTGTCAACATGCACTCCCCCCCCCCCCCCAATTTTTTTATTTTTGTTTATCGCAAATCCACTTTTTGGTAATGTGGGAACAGACTTATTGTGTAACATATCAGACGCCCAGTATGCTGACAGTGTTCCAATGCACATAAAGGCACATCCCTTGTCAAATGCAAGACAACCCTCTCTGTGATGACCTGCGTTTGTCACAGCAGGGGAGCAAGTTGTCTGCCTGGATGACAGATGGAACTTTTTTTTTTTTTAGAGGGTGGGGGGGAGGGGCGACAACTGAAGACCAGACTTGTTGATACTGGGACAAATGCCTCAGCTATGCAGCCAGACAACTGTTGATGAATGGAAAGAAAAATGATGACATTTTTGTTGTCTAAGGCCAGTAAGCTCTGGGGTATAGCTTTTACAGCAAATATCATTCAGACTATAAGTACAGTAGTCAGCCGTGTCAAATAGAGTTGGGTAGAGAAGATGCAAGATGCGACTTGATCTCTGGGAATAGGACATGGGTAGAAACATCCCTGGGTAGGACCTGGGTAGAGGTTCTACCATCCCTGGGTAGGACCTGGGTAGAGGTTCTACCATCCCTGGGTAGGACCTGGGTAGAGGTACTTCCATCCCTGGGTAGGACCCGGGTAGAGGTACTACCATCCCTGGGTAGGACCTGGGTAGAGGTTCTACCACCCTGTGTAGAGGTTCTACCACCCTGTGTAGGACATGGGTAGGACCTGGGTAGAGGTACGTACCATCCCTGGGTAGATCCTGGGTAGAGGTACATGTACCATCCCTGGGTAAGACCTGGGTAGAAGTCCCATCCCTGGGTAGAACCTTGGTAGAGGTACACATGTACTGCCATCCCTGGGTAGGACCTGGGTAGAGGTACATGTACCATCCCAAGGTACAGTAGGATCTGAGTGGAGGTACCATCCCTGGGTAGAACCTTGGTAGAGGTACTACAGTACCATCCCTGGGTAGGACCTGGGTAGAGGTACACATGTACTGCCATCCCTGGGTAGGACCTGGGTAGAGGTACATGTACCATCCCAAGGTACAGTAGGATCTGAGTGGAGGTACCATCCCTGGGTAGAACCTTGGTAGAGGTACTACAGTACCATCCCTGGGTAGGACCTGGGTAGAGGTACACATGTACTGCCATCTATGGGTAGGACCTGGGTAGAGGTACATGTACCATCCCAAGGTACAGTAGGATCTGAGTGGAGGTACCATCCCTGGGTAGAACCTTGGTAGAGGTACTACAGTACCATCCCTGGGTAGGACCTGGGTAGAGGTACACATGTACTGCCATCTATGGGTAGGACCTGGGTAGAGGTACCATCCCAAGGTACAGTAGGAACTGAGTGGAGGTACCATCCCTGGGTAGAACCTTGGTAGAGGTACCATACTTGGGTAGAACCTGGGTCAAGGTACATGTAACATCCCTGGGCAGGACCTGGGTAGATGTACCATTCAAATCTACCAGTAAAATCAGTTAAATACTAGCAAAATCTACCAGTGCTTGCCTAGTACTGTATGCTCATCGTCCATGTACATGTAGTGCAATGTAGCTTTATGTCTTCGGCTGCTCATCTGTGCTAGTGTAACGCAAGCGCTGTCTTGCTTGCCACTGACCCGGGAAGGTCATTAATGTGGCAGGTAATGTGAGTAGCGGCAATCTCTTCGTATCACGGGAGGTCTGTCTGACATGCTGCAGACATGGCAACGAGCCCCCATCCTAATGGAGGAGAATGTGAGGGGGGCTGACTGGAATAAGGCACCTGGCCAGGGTGTGTCTCAGCATCTCCTCCTGGCTTTGCCTCTACTCTCCTTCACGGGCCTACAGAGTTAAGCCACAACTGCAAATCTGATACACTCCAATCTAAAGCGGATTTCTACGTATGTGTCAGCGTACTTCAATGACCAGTGGCCGGCAAAACGTGTGCAGGACCTGTACAGCAGACCATATCCATGAAAATGACCACTACTACACTGACCACAGGCTTGAGCTGTTCAAAATGACAGTGGCCAACAAGAGAGAAAAACCGAGACAATAAGGCCTATTGAAGAAAAAAAAAATTGAAAGATTGAAAGGCAGACCTTAGCATAATTTATTTGATTTTGGTGCGAGCAATGTGCATCATGCTGTACCCCGTATGTCAGTCAGTCTGAAGAGGAATGTTTCATGAAACCAAGAAAACCAGTGAACAAGGGAGAATGTAAAAGTGCAACAGCAATAGTATGCTACGTATCAAAGAAAACACTGGCAAAGACTAGTAGACTAATTTGGGAAGGCCAAAGGACTGGATAGCTCCGATGGTAAGCGCACTGGTACGCAAAACCAGAGGTCTTGGGTTCAAGTCCTGGGGTGGATTTCACAAAGCCTCACGATGCGTCGTAACTCAACTTACGATGGATAACCCATCGTGATAGGCAGTATGGTCTCTGTGCATCACTCATCGTCTTGCGATTTATCGTAAGTTACGATGAGTTTGTTGAAATCCACCACTGGTCTATTAAAAAGTGTTCTTTGAATGATATATACAAAAATATGTTGCAAACTGCTTACTGACTAAAATTACCAAAATGCAAATCTTAAAATTTAGTGGGCCTGACGTTTCGATCCTAGCAGGACCTTTCTCAAAGGCAGAGTGTTCTTTGGCATTTTTCAAAGTTGTTCAAAAGTTTGCAGTCAGTTTTTCTGATATTTGTTTGAGATATACACTGTGGTAGGCCTCGCCAAAAACGTCGCAAACTGCTTTATACTGACGTATTTGATGCAACTGCAAATCTCACGAATGTAGAATGTTAAAAATGGTGTTTGGTTCCTACATGTACACTGTACCAGCACCTTTTCTCAGAGGCAGAAAGTCTTCATCTGGTTCCTACCACTTCTATCAACAAAACAAGGTAAAGCGATTTCAGCACTGGTACTGGTGTCGTTGATGTGAAACATAAAATATGTACAGTACTTCTTCTTTTTTTTCTGCTTTGGGGAGGACAAGTAGGACAACTACTGGAAATTATAAGAATTCAACCTTCATCACAAAGTATATTTTGAGAAGCATGTGTATGAATGATTTAACATGGCAATACATTTGGAAGGAATGCGCATGGCTGCATGCATAGAATCCATAAAATCCCACGAACACCTCTCCTGTTATATGGCACTGCGAACTCTCATGTGGCAATGTACACAACCTGGGGTGTTTCCACACATAGGGTGGTAGATGGCCACAGTTTGTCTCCAGTTAAATTGGAGAGGAGAGGAGAGGAGAGGAGGGGAGGGGGTGGGGGCGTGCAGCCAGTCAATACAAGCATTCATTATGGATGCCCAGGGCTTCTCATGGTTGGTCAGTGATATGCATGGCTCAGCTGAGCGTGCCTACTTGATAACTCCACTGATTACATTTACCTAGTTATTATTGGGGGTCCACACATCCCTTCCCTGCCTCCCTCCCTCCCTCCCAATTGCCCTCCAACTCTCTCTGCTTCCCTCCTGTCCTCCCTCTCTCTCTCTCTCTCTCACCCCTTCTTCCCTCGCCCTCCTCCTTGATAACAGTACTTTGCCCCTCTCTCCAGCCCTCTCTCTCCATCTCCCTTCAACTCTCCCCATCGCCCTTCCTCTCTCACTGCTTCCTTCTCTCTCTCTCCCTCTCTCTCTCATCCCTTCCTCCCTCCCTCTCCCCCTTCCCCTCCTCCGTGAAAACTTTCCCCCTCCTTCCAGCCCTCTCTCTCCATCTCCCTCCAACTCTCCCCATCGCCCTTCCACTCTCTCTGCTTCCCTCCCCCCTCTCTTTCTCTCTCTCCCCTTCCTCCTTAACTTTCCCCAGCTCCATCCATCCCTCTCTCTCCATCTCCCTCTTCCCCATCTCATTCTCTCCCCATCTCCATCCCCTCTCTCTCTTTCTCCCTCCCTTTCCCCGTTCCTGCCTCCTTCCTATCTAATATTGCAATCGTAGCATAGTCAAATCACTCTGCTCTCCGATAGAGGGAGGAGCCAAGGTAGGCCAGAGGGAGGGAGAGAGGGAGGGAGGGAGGGAGGGGGGAGGGAGGGAGGGAGGGAGGGAGGGAGGGAGGGAGGGAGGGAGGGAGGGAGGGAGAAGGGGTAGGGAAGGTTGGTGAGTGGACTGACAGGAAGACTAGGACAAATACGAGTCTCAGGTGTTTTATGTCTAGTTGCGTCATTATCCACAGCTGCCGCTGAGCAATTTGTCATGCCGTCTTCCAGAAAGAGTTCAATCCCATCTTACAAATGTAGAATGTAAATCCCCTCAGTTGTTAAACAATATCTGAATGCCAATTGTTTACGAAGATGACATTCTAATTCACTTCCCTATTGAAGATTCAAAAAAATTGCAAACCGTTTACAAATAAGAAATGCATGATAGCCGATACATAATTTTATAAGATCCCAAAGAAATATTTTTTTTGCAAAATAAACCAAGGAAAATCTAAGAGATTTACACTCACTCATGAGCTGAGTACATGTATGGTTAAATAAAGAAAATAGAAGTGGGCTCTGGGAAGGCCATATGAGCAGACTTTCAGACTACAAATGGACAAAATGGAGAAGGAGTGTGTGGCTCTGAAAAGTGCCGGTAACTGGTACTGGTATACTGTGCACTCCGCCAGGAGACTGCTTGATTCCAGCTATCATCCTCAAGTACTGTATCATCAGTGCTTACACTGTAAGTGTTATAGGGAGAGCGCTGGAGCAGCAGTAAACAGAATGGAGACCTGTGGTAGGCACCAGAAATTGGGAAAGACGGAGTGAAAGATGGAGGGATGTGCTTTGATAGATACTGGGAGTGCTTACACTGTAAGTGTTATAGGGAGAGCGCTGAAGCAGCAGTAAACAGAATGGAGACCCGTGGTAGGCACCAGAAACTGGGAAAGACGGAGTGAAAGATGGAGGGATGTGCTTTGATAGTTGCTGGGAGTGCTTACACTGTAAGTGTTATAGGGAGAGCGCTGAGTTGACAGTAAACAGAATGGAGACCTGTGGTAGGCACCAGAAACTGGGAAAGACGGAGTGAAAGATGGAGGGATGTGCTTTGATAGATACTGGGAGTGCTTACACTGTAAGTGTTATAGGGAGAGCGCTGGAGCAGCAGTAAACAGAATGGAGACCTGTGGTAGGCACCAGAAACTGGGAAAGACAGAGTGAAAGATGGAGGGATGTGCTTTGATAGTTACTGGGAGTGCTTACACTGTAAGTGTTATAGGGAGAGCGCTGGAGCAGCAGTAAACAGAATGGAGACCCGTGGAAGGCACCAGAAACTGGGAAAGACAGAGTGAAAGATGGAGGGATGTGCTTTGATAGTTACTGGGAGTGCTTACACTGTAAGTGTTATAGGGAGAGCGCTGGAGCAGCAGTAAACAGAATGGAGACCCGTGGAAGGCACCAGAAACTGGGAAAGACGGAGTGAAAGATGGAGGGATGTGCTTTGATAGATACTGGGAGTGCTTACACTGTAAGTGTTATAGGGAGAGCGCTGAAGCAGCAGTAAACAGAATGGAGACCCGTGGTAGGCACCAGAAATTGGGAAAGACGGAGTGAAAGATGGAGGGATGTGCTTTGATAGATACTGGGAGTGCTTACACTGTAAGTGTTATAGGGAGAGCGCTGGAGCAGCAGTAAACAGAATGGAGACCTGTGGTAGGCACCAGAAACTGGGAAAGACGGAGTGAAAGATGGAGGGATGTGCTTTGATAGATACTGGGAGTGCTTACACTGTAAGTGTTATAGGGAGAGCGCTGAAACAGCAGTAAGCAGAATGGAGACCTGTGGTAGGCACCAGAAATTGGGAAAGACGGAGTGAAAGATGGAGGGATGTGCTTTGATAGATACTGGGGGTGCTTACACTGTAAGTGTTATAGGGAGAGCGCTGAAGCAGCAGTAAACAGAATGGAGACCTGTGGTAGGCACCAGAAACTGGGAAAGACGGAGTGAAAGATGGAGGGATGTGCTTTGATAGATACTGGGAGTGCTTACACTGTAAGTGTTATAGGGAGAGCGCTGAGGTGACAGTAAACAGAATGGAGACCTGTGGTAGGCACCAGAAATTGGGAAAGACGGAGTGAAAGATGGAGGGATGTGCTTTGATAGATACTGGGAGTGCTTACACTGTAAGTGTTATAGGGAGAGCGCTGAAGCAGCAGTAAACAGAATGGAGACCTGTGGTAGGCACCAGAAACTGGGAAAGACGGAGTGAAAGATTGAGGGATGTGCTTTGATAGATACTGGGGGTACAGTGGACTGGTTCAGTGAGGCAAGGAGCAGACAATTGCGGCGCACTCATGCCAACGCCTTTGTGGCCTGCAGTACCGTAGACTGAGAAAAGCTGATGATGATGATGAGCGGGTACCAGTGAACTACATACATGTATACGATTACTGATAAGATTTGAAGGTTTGCATGGTGGAAATATTGACTATGAGGTTTGCGGTGAGTATGGCTCTGAAAAGTGCTGGTAACTGGTAAAATGATTACTGATGCTCGGTGATACAGGGGCCTATTGGTGACCTTTGCAAAATGTAAAATCAGACATCACTCTGTAAATATCACGGCCCGATAATGCAATCGTAAATAGTTAGTTTGCTAGTCCTCTTCATCCCCAAAGGGATGCTAGGCTATAATGAGATTCCTGCATTCCCTGTCTAGCCTTCACTTTCGTTTCCTACTGTTCCGCAGGTCAGGTGAGTCTGTTGCGATTCTTCTGCTCCAGGGGTTTGATTTTTTTTTTTTCGGGGGACGGGGAGGGAGGGAGGGAGGGGGGTTAGAGGCAGGGCTTTCTCTGTTTCTTTTCCCATGAGGTGTCTTCTCGACAGCATCAGTTGGTAATGAAGATGAATGGTTGCTTCCTTGGAGGCGACAACAACATAATCCTCGTAGGAAGCCTCCTTCAAGCCGATCTCGTCCGCCAGGGAACTATTTATCTTCATGTCGTCTTCCACAATGAACATGAACTTCGTCTCTGACGGTTAGCGTGCTTTCTTGCGGCATCCTGAGACCATGACCCACGCATCTCATCCTGCGGCCTCTAGTCTCAATCGCAGTGTCTACGTGTCGCAGAGAAACTGCCGAAGAAGAAGAATCCCACTACTGGGGCTAATTTCATAGAGCTGCTTAAGCGTGAATATCCGCTAAGCAAGAAATTTCTTCCCTGTTAAAATCAAGATTGCCGACCATATCTCTTGATATCTCTTAAATATCTTGATGCTTCTTGCACTTGACTTGTATTCCAATATTGGGTGCTCCACATGAAATACAAGTGGAACTTTGACTGGTAACCGGATTCTTTTGAGGACGATTGCTCACGCTTAAGCACATTTTGGTGCTTAAGCGGCTGTATGAAATTGGCCCCTGATTGAATGATCTCATAGTTATGAACGACTGCAGAATTGATTTAATCAAGCCAAAAAATCACCGGTCCAGGCAATCAACCAAACCGACCTATGGAGTCCTGCCTGCCCTGACATTGGCATTCCAACTTGTCTGCCCTTCTCGTTCTCCCGACAGTGGGGGCAATCACTCCCCCCTCCCCCACTGTTCAATTCCGTTCTGTTCAAGGTCTATTTCTCTCAACATCAGATGAATAATTTATTCATCATTACAAGAGAAAGGCCAAACATTAGGCTGTCTGCATAGCAGGGCAGGCTGTTGCATAGTCCATTACTGCAGAGAGCTTACCCCTATCCTCCCCCCAACCAATTCAAAAGACAGTCCGCCCCACCCCCCCCCCCCCCCCCCCCCACAATGTCAATCAATACAGCGACTGCAGTGCACTCGACTAGTGCATATATTTGGCCACAGGTCCAGGCAGTAAATTCACCGTACGACCAAACAAAAACATCACACACGCCGCAAAATTGCAAATGGCCTGAGTGACTTTAACGACCAAAATTACACACACACACACACACAAACGAAAAAGGCCCCAACATTTTGATCCTGGTCGGACCTTTCAAAGGCAGAAGGATTCAGCATTTGAGAAAATTGCTGCTCGTATTTAACCCTTCAAGTTCAGGCCCTTCCATTTTTTTAGAAGATTGGTAGGTGGGGGGGGGGGGGAGAAGTATGGTGGAAATAAAAGCAACATTTGGAATGTAACAATCAAGGATCTTCACCAAAAAATTCAGGGTCTGGCAATTCCATTCAGGCAGGAATAGTTTGGATTTAATCCTCAGGCTTAAGCCCTTGACATTTTTTTTTTTAGATTTGCACATTTTTTGTTCACTGTAGTCACTCAAGTCAGTAAGAAGTAAACAGTAAGCAATATGTGTTTGTGTAATGCTTTATGCAAGGATTCTGATTTATGTTGACATGCATGTTTGTAGTGTATATATATGTACATTGTATGTGTAGATTTTTACAGAGGGCTGTTGTCCTTGTCAGTGAGTCCAGCTGGAAATATAAACCTAGGTCCTTGACCTACCGGTAGACATGCCCCAGCCACAACTACTCTAGTGATTGGTGCAATGACAGGAGCCCCAGAGAAACAATTCCTGGGGAAATCCCTCCCCATCCCTGGCCCTACCACTCCATCCCTATCCCTACTGTGTACCACACCCTCCCCATTCCTACCACTCCCTCCCTATCCCTACCACTCCCTCCCCATCCCTACCACTCCCTCCCTATCCCTACCACTCCCTCCCCACCCCTACCACACCCTCCCCATCCCTACCACTCCATCCCTATCCCTACCACTCCCTCCCCATCCCTACCACTCCCTCCCTATCCCTACCACTCCCTCCCCACCCCTACCACACCCTCCCCATCCCTACCACTCCATCCCTATCCCTACCACTCCCTCCCCATCCCTACCACTCCCTCCCTATCCCTACCACTCCCTCCCCACCCCTACCACACCCTCCCCATCCCTACCACTCCATCCCTATCCCTACCACTCCCTCCCCACCCCTACCACACCATCCCCATCCCTACCACTCCATCCCTATCCCCACCACACTCTACCTATCCCTACCACTCCCTCCCCATCCATACCACTCCCTCCCCATCCCCACCACACTCTCCCTATCCCTACCATACCCTCCCTATCCCTACCACTCCCTCCCTATCCCTACCACTCCCTTCCTATCCCTACCACTCCCTCCCCATCCCCACCACACTCTCCCTATCCCTACCACTCCCTCTCCTATCCCTACTATACCCACCCCATCCCTACCACTCCCTCCCCATCCCTACCATACCCTCCCCATCCCTACCATACCCTCCCCATCCCCTCCCAGACTCTCCCCATCCCTACCATTCCCTCCCCACCCTCTTCCAACTCAGCTATTCCACTCCCCCAGCACCAACAAATCTCAGCTCAATGGATCAATACAAACCTCCTTCAGAGCAGCCACCAGCAATTTCCCACAGAGTGCCAAACCAGCCAGGATTCAGGGCAGACAATAAACTCCCTCGCCGGGGTGCATTTATTTACTTTTGCCCGCAACGTTTTGGATGGAGAGCCGCAAGAGAAGTTCAGTATACATGTACTTGTATGTGGGCTGGGGATATTAAAGCTGGTTTGTTTGTTTGGTTTGTTTTTTATGCCTTGACATCATAATTCAAAGCTGCATTCATGTCACTGCCTAGATGGTGAAGTTCATGATCAAAGGAAGCGGCGGGGTTGGACTGTAGAACATCTTGAATCAAATTGTGGCAATTCCAGATGGAATAACCTTGGCCGATGTGATTACTGATTGGCCGATGTGCTCTGTTGCCATGGCAACACGACATCTACGGCTCTGAACTCGTCTCTGGCATCAGCCTGCTTTTGGTTACCAGAGGCCGAGGAGAGACTGCTTGTTACATTCACACACTTTTGTGCGGTGCACTGCACTCTGGTCCTTAAAACGTGCTCCGTGTTCAATTATGTAACTGGAGTCCAATGGATAGGGTTTCTTCCTGTGTGTGAGTTACGGAGCCCTCTGCCAGACGGAGGTAGCCATGTACCACATTGAATCATGTCACATCCCGGCCCAAACTACAGCGTACACAGGCCACTGACCAGTTTCACGGGCAAGTCTGAAATTGTACTTCAACAAAGGTTTGCCCGACTCAATGTACAGTACAATGCAAACTCTTCTCGATGCTTTACCACGATTGCCTGCTGAAAGAAAATTTAGCGGTATATAGGCAGCTCAGGCGGGATTCGAACCTGTGACTCCTGCTATCTAGTGCAGACACCTTCACCGCTTGACGACCGAGCTGGTCGCGGTCGTGTGTTGGATTTGAATCTGTAAAGCGGTGTGCACCATGGTGCACAATAGTGTTGATCTACATGTACCTTAGCAAGGGTTCTGCAGGCAATCGGGCAAAGCACTGAGCATACAGTGTTAATTATACTTCAAGTAGGGGGAAACGCCGCAAACCCCTCTTGAAGCACATTCTCCTCGATGCAAAATCACACTACATTGACAAGTCTGTAGGCCTATGTACACATGTACATTTACGGTACTTGTACTGCACTCTGTTAAGTCTATTCTGGTGGCTGGCTTCTTGTAAGGGCTCGGTGCTGGTGGTGATGATGGTGGGGGTGGTGGTGGTGGTGGTGGTGGTGGTGGTGGTGGTGGTGGTGATGGTGGTGATGATGGTGGTGGTGGTGGTGGTGGTGGTGGTGGTGGTGGTGGTGGTGGTGGTGGTGGTGGTGATGGTGGTGGTGGTGTTGGTTATGGTGGTGGTGGGCCAATTCATGCTGAATTTGCACCTCATTTCTAACACGATGTATACCACTGAAGAAAAGAAAAAAAACCTAGTAAAAACCCTGCTGTGAGTTACAGCCGGCCCCTGCCAAACTAAATCAGCCGCCCCGCTTTTGGAAGGTGCAGATGGAGTGGACGTCCACCAAATGTCAGGCGATCACATCCAATAAAGAGCCCCGCGTGCCCCACAGGAATAAATTTGTGGAGTAATCCGATTGTAGGCGTATTCTCCTGTCGGGACTTGGCCTGGGCGAATCCCGCGCAGTCGATTCAGATTTCACACGGCGCGCTCCCTTTCACACCACCCCGCACTCCACTCTTTCCTCAGCATCATGCTGCACGGATTACCTCGATTTGGGTTTTGGTTTGTGTGTGTAGTTGTTGTTGTGTGTGGGTTTTTTTTCTTTTTTCGTCCTTGAATGGATATTGTAAAGAACAAGCAAACTTTCTGTCACGATTTCAACCTTTCAAGAGAGTCTGTTTGGCGTGGATGGAGTTAGAAATGTAGAGGGAGACCCAAAGCTCATCTTGAACGTCTCGCCTCTGGCATCAGTGAGACAGACATGATGGAACTAGAGAAGGCGGCTGCTGGCTTTTTCTCAACAACAACAAAAATCCAATAATGTTGTGACCTTTTGACTCGTGTGCGCTTTGTTTCTTCAAAGTCCTGATCTAATGCTCGGCTCGCCATTGGACTTTGTTCGCTCTTGTCGACTTAACCAAACTAGGAAATAACTCAGAGAGCAGATACCTTCGCCAAGCACTGTTTACCGCAAGGTTAACGAACATTTCAAAGTGATCCAGAATCCAGGATTTGATCCGGATCATCACCCAAACCTGAATCACCTTGAGCCGGTGAGAATACCGACATACCGTAAACATTTCAGAACAATGCATTCTCAATTTTTCAAGCTATTTTGCTATGAACAAACAGGCAGACAATGGAATGAGACCATTCCAACTGCGAAAGCAGCCAAGATAATCTGTGTGTGCAACCAAAGAGGGTGCAGCGTACACGTGCAAACTCGTTTGAACTGAACAGTGGACATCAAGTGAGTACCTGTACATAGTATGATCCCTGTATTGGGTTATTGGGTAAACGAACAGTGTACAGGTACAAGTCTTAAAGTCTAATGGATGGTCGCACAGAAGATGTACATTGTTGCAAAACATCCTTGCACGGCCAATGGGAGAGCCTATCGCTGCTGGTTGATTCAATTAACAGAGTCTATTAATAGTGGCCCTCCTCCTATGGGGTCGTTAGGGTCAGGCAATGACTTCGGTCAGTCCCTGTCTGACTCAAAAGCGGGCCCGCTTCCTTTGGCTGCTAATTTGCAACACAAACAGCCGGGCGCCTCATCGGCAGGATCACATGACAGAGGCCAAGAAGTCTGATTATACGAGAGAGAAGAGTGCATCTGGTTGCTAACGTCTGCTAAGTTTCTGCAAAAGCTGTTCATACACAGGAAAATAAGTACCATAGATGATGTATCATAATGAAGGATCTTTCACAAAAGCAGTGCTCATAATACTTTGCAAATTAACATTCAACTTGTCAGGATTTTTTAAGCTAATGCATCTTTCATCAGTAAAGTCAAGTTTTTTTATTTCATGGATCACATATGCAAGGATTTGGCGCTTCAAGTGAAAGCACGGAATTCCTACGGTTATTGGTGGATTTTGCATTTTCAACAGCGGAGAGAAATGGCAGACATTCATCGAACTGCACAAATGAAAACCGCTGAAGATATTCACGGACGGTTCGGGCAATATACAGTATGCTTCAACCGAAATGGTTTTACTTAAAATTTAGTGGGCCTGACGTTTCGATCCTAGCAGGACCTTTCTCAAAGGCAGAGTGACAAGGACAAAACAGATACATGTACACGAAGGAAGGGGGGGAGAGAGTGAATAGGATACGGATGAGAAATGAGCCATGAGAAATGGTTTTACGTGTAACTGTGG
>OX465103.1:21722804-21755304 GCA_949987565.1 Luidia sarsii | reverse complement strand
TCTCCCTCTCCCTCTCATTCTCCCTCTCACTCTCCCTCTCATTCTCCCTCTCATTCTCCCTCTCCCTCCCCTCTCCCTCTCCCTCTCATTCTCCCTCTCCCTCTCCCTCTCCCTCTCCCTCTCCTTCTCCATCTCCCTCTCCTTCTCCCTCTCCTTCTCCCTCTTCCTCTCCTTCTCCCTCTCCCTCTCCTTCTCCCCCTCCCTCTCTCCCTCTCCCTCTCCCTCTCCTTCTCCCTCTCATTCTACCTCTAAGTCTAATTCTTCCTCTCGCTCTAACCATGTCTCTCACATACAGAAACCAGCCACAAGATGATTTACACTGCGCACTCAAAGAGACTCCTCTGTATCTGGCTTAGTACAATACTATGCCATGCCACTGTCAATCATCAATAGAGATTAGGGTTGTGGGAAAACCATCAGAGCTAGATATAACTACATTCTTTCTAATACCACATCACAGTCCATGACATGTATACGTATCGCTGTACTGTGGTGAGACAATACAGTAATTACTTTGAACACGACAACCAGTATGACATACCGCTATCTGGCCAGCGGCCACAGTACTGCCCAGTGTCTAACTGTCCATGCACTCTGGCCATATGGTCCCGTGCAGCAGTGTTCTCTGTCTACTTCAAACAGGAGCCCTTAGACCAATAAAACGCCGCTTGAGCTGTTTTCCCATAAGAGCCATCATGTGCATTAGGCATTATATAAACAGTGTCAGGAGGCACGTGCAAACTGCAGTCCTATCAAAACCCGGCCCGACAATGATGGGCACACGACTCCATTAAGAGACATTTCCACTGGCAAGGCAACAAACAAGAAGGCTTATGGGTCAAGGAGAGGAGAGAGACTCCATGGTAGAGCGTGTGTGTACAGTAGCAGCATGCTTGTTGGCATAGCTGTGTACACAGCAGCCTTTGCTACACGAGAGATACCGAGAGGCCTTGTGTACTGCTACATGTAGGCAAAGTTTCTCCGTTTCTATGCACTCTGAAGCCTTAGTACCTGGCATTCCTCCCCGCATGTTTTTGTACTCTTCCTGCATAGAAATTCATTTTATACACGTGCCATTGAATACTCATCGCCACTGCAATTGACCAAACTCTCAATTGTCCGCGTACTGTTCAGATCATGACGCGGGCCTGATCAAATTTGTTTCACCTGTGTCCACATTCGAGCACTGAATGCTTCTAATGCGGACTTTATGGCACTTATCAGTGACAAATCATTGCCTTATATACCACATGCATCTGTCTCCTTCTGAAGTGTCTCTCTTTGAAATCTAAGAAACTGCAAAACAGTGAGATCAGTGACGCATGACCAAGATCCGACACGCAGCATCGTTGAAGGAGCTGTGAAAAGGTGGTTTCATAGGAAGAAGATGAAGATCCAGTGGACAGATCTCCCGGTACATGTACAATACTAGTGGAGAGGTACTCTTCAAAGCAGAAGTCAACAGACAGCCAATGAGGGAATAAACGCCACTCCAGAAAAATCCTTTGCCACATCCTGAGGACGGATCGCTCGGGACTTAGAGGGCACGAAGAGCAGAGGAAAAAAAAAGAAGAAGGAAGGGTGACATGGATGCCCAGCCTGAAAGACTGGTCACAAGAATGTGGAGTAAAACATCAGAAGTTGGAGCTACTAGGGAAAGCTAACAAAACAGGACAATGTGGTGATGTCAGGAGAGGGAAAGAGGGAGAGAATGAAGGGCTATATTTCCACTATCCCCCCAAAAAGCAATTATTTGGATCGCGATTCCACTTTTTATGTGTGTGGACACAATAAACCCGATTATTAGTGGAATTTGAATCGTGATGATTCGCAAGTTCTACTAACTACAATCTGCTCGCAATTTTTTTTGTGACGCGATTTTGGGGCCTGTGAGAACGCGAGCAAAGCACCACCATTTTTTAAATCGCGATTGAAATTGCGATTATTTGGGCAGCGGAAACTGCCCTAGAGAGAAATTACTGCAGTACAGGTGGTATTGCCATTTTCCAATTTCTGAGGGTGATAGACCTTGATAAATCTCCTGCCAAGGTTTACCAGAATGTGGACAGGCATCAAAGTCAGTGCCTTGGCTGAGAGAGAGAGAGAGAGAGGGGGGAGAGAGAGAGAGAGATGGAGAGAGAGGGAGAGAGAGGGTGAGAGAGGGAAAGAGAGGGTGAGAGAGGGAAAGAGAGAAAGAGAGATGGAAAGACTTGAAGAGGGAGATGGAGAGAGCGAGGGAGATGGAGGGAGAGAGGGTGGAGGGAGAGAGGAGAGAGAGAGAGAGGAGGGAGAAAGTGGAGAGAGATAAACAGAGAGAGAGAGAGGATCTAGAGAGATGCAGAGGGAGTGATAAAAAGAGAGGCAGAGATAGAAAGATAGAGAGAGAGATTCAAAAGTGCGTCCTCCTCGCCCATTCAACTCTCCAAAGTCTTGTCAAATTGTTTGCTCAGTTCTTTCTTGCATTACACATGCTTGCCTCTCTCCACTGCATCTGACAAATACATGTACATTTCGTTGTTGCTATGTGCTATGAACATTTCAGGCATTTTCTTAAAAATTGAGTTAATCTCGGATGTATCTCCGTGTGTAAGATACTGCGGACATACAATGTACAGCCCACAGTTAATGCTGCACGTAAATACAGAATCCTCGTAAATCAAATGCCAGTTTACATTGCACATTATCTTTAATGGGTAATATCTTTACTGGGACAAGACTCTCTCCAGCCACAATGCGCTGTAGTGATGGGGCCAAGGTACTCTTTTTTGTGTGCAAAGACCGGAGAAGGGGTAAAATAAAACAATCCAATAACTCCTGTCCCCGGCTACTGGTGAGGCTTGTGAATTAACTAAGTAGTACTGCTCTGTATCAACAGTCATTAGGTGCCATAATGAAGCACAATTGA
This sequence comes from Luidia sarsii, assembly GCA_949987565.1. Classification (NCBI taxonomy): domain Eukaryota; kingdom Metazoa; phylum Echinodermata; class Asteroidea; order Paxillosida; family Luidiidae; genus Luidia; species Luidia sarsii. Next base: position 21,752,399 of record OX465103.1, on the reverse strand, counting down.
CTGGCTGGTGCTCACTATAAATTAGAATTAGCCATTAGCTGAAGAGGCAGGCAGGTGATTCTGAAAGGACGGGAGCCACCTGGACTTACCGACTGCATGGATGGACGGGAAGGAAAATAAATAAGTAAAGAAAGAAAGAAAGAAATACGAAAAAAAAAAAAAATCTTAATACAAATAGCTTTTAATATGGGAAGCATAGGACTTGCCTTTGCTGTAAACGTAAACCACAGTACAGCGCAGGGTAACTGAGGGGCCAATGCACTTGTTAATATGCATGTCATGATGTGCATGCATGGCATTGATCCGAACTGGCAATATAACGGCACACGAGGGAGGTGTGTGTGACCTTTGAGGTTACTTTGGGTCTTTCACACTAATCGCGATTTGAGTCACAATTTTTTATATTTTTTTTTTTGGGGGGGACTCGTGTTTGTACGCACCAAGCAATCGCGGCACAAAGATTCTCAACCAGATCGTGGGTAGAAATGCATTGTGGTTAGAATGTATCCATGCAGGGAGACATACATGTACATGTAAACAGGCACAGCACTTCCTGTCAGTCAGAGTGCACACAGTGTATTGTGGGATTAAAAAAAACCCAGGAATTAAAAAAAAAAAAAAAAAATTAGCGTTTACCCACTCTCAGCATGGGAAAAACAAATCCCAATTATTAATTTACAAGTAGCACTAAAAGTGGAGTCTGAATCACGGTTCAAATGTAAAACATTTCGCAAACTGCTTATCTCTAAATTTAGTGAGCCTGACATTTCGATCCTATAGCATGACCTTTCCCAAAGTTGGTCTGCATTTGAGAAAGGTCCTGCTAGTGCTACAGGATCAAAACATCAGTCCTACTAAATGTTGAGAATCGCTATTACCGTATTGTGTTCAAAAAAAAAGAAAAAAAAAGTGGTGTTTTTTTGTGTAGCAGCACGAACAGCCCTTGTATAGAAGTGTCAGTGAGAACAGAACAGGCAGAGCAGAGCAGAGCAGAGCAGAGCAGAGCAGAGCAGAGCAGAGCAGAGCAGAGGATCAGAGCAGAGCAGAGCAGGCAGAGCAGAGCAGAGCAGGCAGAGCAGAGCAGAGCAGAGCAGAACAAAGCAGAGCAGAGCAGAGCAGAGCAGACCAGAGCAGAGCAGACCAGAGCAGACCAGAGCAGAGCAGAGCAGACCAGAGCAGAGCAGACCAGAGCAGACCAGAGCAGAGCACAGCAGGCCAGATCAGGCAGGCAAACACCTTTAAGGAACAGTAGTTGTGCGGCACACATTTCTTGGCCCTTGAACTGTGGAGTGTTTTCAGAACTGCACCTTCATGTGGGAGGGGAGGGGGAGGATTTCCAAAGAGAAATAATGGCATCTTCTCAAACAAAACAAAACAGTTTTGGGTCGGTGAATGCTTAGGGGAGACAGCGAGGGTGTCTGGGGAGAGAGGCACCACTCTACACCTGTGGGAGAGTGGCAGGCAAAGGGTGGTCCGGTCCCCAGACTCTCTCCCTCTCTTCCTCCTTAACCTGCATTTTTGTAGGCTGGACTGGCTAACTGGCATGGCACCAGTGGCAGGCTGTAAGGGTCTGCCCAGTGGAATTGACAGTTCAAGGCGAAGACAGTTGAATTCAGGCCGTACGTGCTTGAACCAGTGGCATAACATTTGCACTGACTCCCCATATACCCAAGGCAAACACAATCTGAATAAAAAAAAACGCATGCCAATAGACAAGGTACGCTCACACCAGCACAAACAAAATGCACGAATCAATAGTCAACTTTTTGAACTGCGATTCCACAAATCAAATATCACTTTTGCGCGTGAATGCAAAAACCACACAAATAATCACAAGTCAAATAATGATCCAAATCACAGTCCATCTTTAGGGGTGGGGGGGGGAGGGGAAATTTCACATTTTGTGACAGTGTGTGAAGACTTCTACCCCTCCCAACCGGCCCTAACATTGAATTAATATTTCACACATTTGTGGGGTGGGGGAGGGGGTGGGGATAGAAGATAAGTAGGAGGTAGATAGTCCCATTCATTTCCGACTAATGTAGGAGCTTAAAATTTAGTGGGCCTGACGTTTCGATCCTAGCAGGACCTTTCTCAAAGGCAGAGTGACAAGGACAACACAGATACATGTACACGGAGGAAGGGGGAAGAGAGTGAATAGGACACGGATGAGAAACAAAGGACAAAGAGTAAAGCTGATGTAAGAGCTGATGAAAAATTGGCAAAGAAAACTTTGACTGGACCAATCCAGTCGAAGTTTTCTTTGCCAATTTTTCAAATTGTTCAACCGAGTTCCCAGTCAGTTTTACCTTGGTTTGTTTGACTTAAATGCAGGAGCTAACGCACAGCACCCTCAGCACAAGCTGTGCTGGTGCATCCATCCCTCTACGCTTCACTGCGCCCAACGGAGGTGCCGGCAAATTTCATGCTTCCCCAAACAACCCAGTGCCCCTTTAATGATGGGAAGAGACCGTCCTGCCCTCTTCCGGGCTGAGGACTATAAAGGCCGGTCTGCCGTCTCTAAGGCGCCTTAATTCGCACGTTCACTGTCGGCCCTTCTCCTCTTTCAGATTCGGCAGTTTTGTGTACTCCAGCACATGATGACAAAAAAGAGCTGCTTCAGTGGGGAGACACTTCTAAACAAAAATGTGTGTCAATTGATGCAGTGCATCGGACAGCACGTCTCCACACTCTTGTGGACGACAAAGTCTTCACTAACACAATGCTTCAAAATAATCAGCTCCTTTGTCCGTTCTCATCAAGAAGAACCTCAGTGTACAGAGATACATGTAAGTTCCACCCCCTTCCCTAAAATCGCCTCCAGTAATTTGGCACGTGAACTCACGTGGCCATGCATGCGCTGCCTATCAGTTGCAGATACATGTGCAGGTAAAAAGGGGCTTTTATATGGCCATTTGGCAAACAGTTTTTGCTTTTGGAAAAAAAAACAAATTTGCCACCTTAAAGCCCCTACACAACATTGGTCGAGGTCAAAGAATAGCATCCATACGCTAACTGATCCAACATACATGTATGCACGAAATAGCACACCGGTGACAATTTCAGCTCAATCCGCCAACCGAGTCTCTAGAAAATCGTGAAAACTGCTTCATTTGTTTCACGAAAATGCAGCATTCAACGCCCTACTGTTCCAGAAAATAGTTTAGATCTCGGTGAAACGTAAACTATTTCTTTTACTCATTTCTCCCAAAATACACCATTTTAGGCAGAAATATTTCAGTGAGAGGTTTCTAAGTACTATAACCATCTTCAAACTGTATTGTGTTTCATGTAAATCTGACCATTTCAGTTTTTCGATCTTACCAATGCTGTGTAGGGGCTTTAAACGAACGCGGCGCTGTGAGAATGCAGGACTACTGCATGGCTCACTCTGAAACAAGAAGAACTCCCATACACATGTTAGGCCTACACACATACATGTACACCAATAGCAATAACTGGTCACTCTGTACTGTAAACACAAGAGAGATAAAGCATTGTGCATCAGACAGATTTTCACACAAATGACGTCAATCCTTAGCAAATTCGTTTTGCTCATTTTTTGCCGGCCTTGAATTTCAACTCAATTATGGGAAAGAGGTGTATTTGTAAAAGTCTGTATAAATATACATGCACGGGGGCTTGTAAATCGCTTTGCTTCTTTAGATTGTCAAGATCTGGCCTCTAATATCCACAAACAAACATTCATGTGCACCTCCATTCTGCAGCGACTTTGCCTCAAAACGGTTGGGCTTCTCCACTCTCAGAAAGCTTCCGAGAATTGTCCAAGGAAATAACGAGCGGACCAATCTCTTCAATAGTTTGGGCATGTGCATGTTACATTGCAAGCCATGACTTTTAAACACTAAGCCAAACTGCTACTGCCCACTAAATTTAGTGTAGGCTAGGCCACTAAATCCAATGCCAGGCCACTTAATCCAATATCTGGCCACTAAATCCATTGCTGGGCCTGTAAATTCAGTGTCGGGCCACTAGATGCAGCGCCAGACCGTACAGTGTACAGACTACAGAGTGCTATAAAATTCAAGCTTTTACGTGTACGTACACACTGTACAAGTACCGGTGTAGGCCTACATGTACTACAGCAGCATTTCATGTCACCCTTTTTGCCAGGGGTTACTGTCACTCTGCCTCTGTTGGAACACTCAAAAAAGAAAAAGCTAAACAGCAAGCACTCCATGGGCAGCCTACCTGGAAGTACATGTATAATATTCTAATGTTCACTCACATACAGGGCCTATATCTGGACCTTGAGTGAGTCTTCCCTACCTGAGCACTTACGGCTGCCCACATTTGCCACTTTCTTTTACTGGCAAGCAAAAATCACTTACGCCCGGCAAATAAGCGGATAAGCATGGATTGAAAGCCTCCAATTGTTTGCCATAGTAAATTGCTTGGGCTGTGACCTTGGTGCTTGTACTCCTCGATCAATTACCCATGCCTCAAAAGCCACATTTTCACCAGACTTACCCCAAAAATGTGGAAAATCTAATCAAGACAGTGGTTGAAATGTCAAATGGGTAAATCTAGGAAAGAGATCAATCTTTCATTCAATTGGCCTCCATTTCTTGAAATACACGTACACATATGGTCAAATGAAAGTATCCCTCGTACAGTACCCCCTCGTCAGTACATGAAGATCCAAAATCATACATGTATCAGAGAAACAAAATGTATTGTAATCTGACCTTTTTAACTCAAAGTTAATACAAAAACTGTTGCAAACGATTTAAACTCAATAAAACAAATGCATCTATATTCTATAGGCCCTATTTTTCATTTTTATAAAAACTGCATTCTGTGATACATGTATGATAGTAGGCTACTGCTTTTTCCTATTAATAATCACTATCGTGAATCAGCTATGTTTTCTGTCATGCACTGATCATCAGGAATATTCAATCAATGGATGTCGTTGGATGCAAGGATGCAATGCTACAAGCTAGTACATTATGTAAATATACACTGTACATTGCTATTTGATGGGGTAAAGAAATATACATACATGTATGTATGTACACAGCTTTCATAAGCAATTAAGTTATTCACGTCTTGTGAACTTCTCAGTTTAATAGTCTGGTGCCGGCTCCTGCAAAGTTCACGCCCTCTCTCCCCATAATGCAGTGGGTTAGGTCAAGTCGATGTTGGTGTGTCTTTGGTAGACGGGAGGCTGGTGACTATGCATGGCTACCCTCACCACACAGATCAATAGGAGCAAATCAATACACCACAGACCAAGTTCTACGGCCGGCCCGGCTGTGTTTGGGGCGGGTGCCTTTGTGTGTTGGTGTGAAGCTAACCAGTCTGTCCTTCATCCTGCCAATGTGCCCGTGCCGGGCATTTTTTTTGTACTATCTGAAAAATTAATAAACAAACCCTGAGCCAAACATGCAGTGCACCATATCCTGCGTGAGTGGCAAATGTGGGAGAGCCACACAGACAGAAGCTTCCTGAAGGTGTGCCACAAGTTGGCATGCAACTGTCAATACTGTATGAAAATACGTACATGTACAGTACATGTACTGGTACACAGAGCCTATGAATATGCCAAAACAAATGCATGTACTAGGTATAATATGCTCACATATGCAACCAAAAGGGTACACGTGTACCGCACTACACATGTACATGTATAAATGAATGTGCACAGTATGTACATGTATGTACACATTGTACATGATGTGCATGCATCATGTACATGTAATTACATAATATTATGTAAAATGTTCCCCACAGAATGTCTACGAAATGAGGTACCATACCATACGTGTGAAAGTGAATGAGGTATACCATGTGAATGAGGTACATGTATACCATGTGAATGAGGTATACCATGTGAATGAGGTATACCATGTGAATGAGGTATACCATGTGAATGAGGTACATGTGTATACCATGTGAATGAGGTATACCATGTGAATGAGGTACATGTGTATACCATGTGAATGAGGTATACCATGTGAATGAGGTATACCATGTGAATGAGGTATACCATGTGAATGAGGTATACCATGTGAATGAGGTATATCATGTGAATGAGGTATACCATGTGAATGAGGTATACCATGTGAATGAGGTATACCATGTGAATGAGGTATACCATGTGAATGAGGTATACCATGTGAATGAGGTATACCATGTGAATGAGGTATACCATGTGAATGAGGCATACCATGTGAATGAGGTATACCATGTGAATGAGGTATACCATGTGAATGAGGTATACCATGTGAATGAGGTATACCATGTGAATGAGGTATACCATGTGAATGAGGTACACCATGTGAATGAGGTATACCATGTGAATGAGGTACACCATGTGAATGAGGTACACCATGTGAATGAGGTATACCATGTGAATGAGGTATACCATGTGAATGAGGTATACCATGTGAATGAGGTATACCATGTGAATGAGGTATACCATGTGAATGAGGTATACCATGTGAATGAGGTATACCATGTGAATGAGGTATACCATGTGAATGAGGTACACCATGTGAATGAGGTATACCTAATACCATACCATGTGAACTTTGGGAGTTACCGGCACCCAAATTGCTTACTGACTTAAATGACCAAAAGTACAAAAAAGGTACAAGTTGAGTGCCTGCCGTGTAGATCCTACTCGCGGGACCTTTCTCAAAGGCAGAATACTTTCTCAAAGACCTTTTCTATCTCTTCAAATTGAAATGAATGAATTTGGTTATATTGCCTGTGAGTCCCACAGGAATGTGAGAAAAGTGATCAATATAATGTCCTGCGTGCTCGGCACGGACATGGAGTGAAGAAGCAGATTTGAGGAAGGAAGGGAATGATTGCATTATGCACCAGGAGGTGCCTGCAGGGTGGATAGAGTGAGCAACGCGTGCTGTGGTGCTGTCCATCTGAACACACACAAATATCTGTGCACTGTAGTCCGGGTGTCCCAGAGCTGTCAGCCTCCCTCCCTGCGGCCCTCACTCGGGCCCTTCCCACTTCCCACTGTGCAAATAATCGCGATTTGTAGCGCCTTCTTTTTATTTGCTCTCGTCCACGCGCGCCAACAAATCGCGGCGGGAAAAAAAATGGCGAGCTGATTGCGTTTAGCAATTGTGGTCAAATGACGCCCGCGTGTCTATGAGAATGGCCCATGCAGGGAGACATAAAACAAGCATGGCACTGTCGGTCAGAGTGCTAGCGGTGCATTGTGGGATTTTTAAAAATGGTGCGATTTCGACGGAGCATTCCCACATGCACCACGTGGCAAACCAAAGCGATTTTTTGTGTGTGAGTGGAAAAGTCACACTAATATATATTCAAATCCCACTATTATACAGTGTAATCGCATTTATTATGTCTACACATACCATTAAAGTGTAGTTTGAATCATGATCTGAATAATCGCGATCCAAATAATGCTTTGTCCATGTCACTCTGCCTTTGAGAAAGGTCCTGCTAGGATGGAAACGTCAGGCCCACTAAATTTTGAGATACTGTGTAACAGTTAGATTATAATTTCTTGATCATGCACAGTGTTATACAGATTGGATAAATTTCTATCAAATCTTTAAAAACATTTTGAAAAATCAATCAGAAAAATTGTTAGAAAAAATGGCAATGACAATTTGATTGGACCAGGACTAACATGAGATCTCTGGCCTAACGTACCAGTGCCCTTATCACCTGAGCTACACGTATCCAGCCCATAGAGTAGGTGGCAGCCTTGCCACATAGGCCGTTTACATATGAAGGCTCAGGCTCGAGCTCAGGCTTCGTCTCCGTCTGGAAAAACCTGAAAATCCAGGTTGTGGTTTGTTTCCGAATTTGAAGGTTTGTTGGCTTGATAGGAACAGAATAATCACCAAGAAACTGCACGGGGAATGACCGAAGCCTAAGCCCGAGCCTAAGCCTTCATGTCGTAAACGGCCATAGTCAACTACTACATTGCCTGTGTGGGAGCACCAGTCAGATGCATTGCAGGGATCACACCCCCATTTTCATTCAGATGCAAACAATCATCTATTATATATTGTAAACCTGGCTACAGCTACAGCATAATTGCCGCTGATTCAGGTTATTGGCAAATCTTCACAATTTCCCTATACGCAGTCGGGTCTCACTGCACAATCCCGTACATGCATGTGCACTTTGTGCAGCACCACACCAGCCATACATGAATGCTAAGTGCAATCTCTGATTAAGTGGGAACTTATGCAGCAGACTCAACTTGTGATTGTACACCAAGGATCAGGTGCAGCTTCCTGGTACATTCACATGCTGTGCATAAGCCTACGGGGGTGTACCTCTGTCCCATAAAGCTATACTCTGTCCATTATACAGTTCACGTACATGTACATGTACAGTGAAATTGAGATGTGCAGTGTATTGTACTTAGATGTGCATGTATACACAAATCTGCAGCTTTAAAGAAGAATGAAACCCAGAGAAAATAGTTGGCTTATCTCTTTGGTTGATAAAACCAACCTACAATTACCCATGTGCAACTCACCTACGAGTTTCATAAAGAGGGAAAAATGATGGAATTCGGTGGTCGAATTCGCGTTCCCTGTACCCGCCATGTTTTCGAAATTCCCGGCAGGTCACTGCGGGGGGTATGATATAATGACGGGCTACCCCCGCATGGGCCCGGACGTATCCCTACAACATGTGTGTACACAACACATGTATACTGCGTGCAGTTTATATACACTCGCGAGTGTACTGCCAGGCTTTTGGTTGTAACAATGCCAGCGGAAAAAAAGCTAGGGAAATCTGTCCATGCAGTTCCTAACAAGGCCAAGAGACCTGACTTGTTTGGGAAGTGGGCTGCGGCCATACAAGTAGAAAAATTTCTCAATGTCGGCTACAAATATAGTCGAAATGACGTGATTTGTAGCGATCACTTCACGGAGGAGGAGTTGGGATCGAGGTTGACTTGCGGGCCAAACTCACCGGCTCGAAGCCGAGAAATATACTGAAAGAACATGCCGTTCCTTCAGTATTTTCACATCGACCAGCGGTGGCATCACGTTCATCGACAGCTTCACGAATTGCCGCATTGGAATCCAGAAAGCTGAGTTAATTTTGATGTTTTTCCTGTATGATACGATCGACTTTTGATGTATGTTTTCGTTTCGGTCCTGGCGTGATTTTTCTCACATGCACGTTCTGCCTAGTCTTTCTCGCAGACCGCTTATCTGTAACTCATGGAGGGTAAACTCCATGGATATATACATGTATTGTACCAATTACCATGGAGGAAGAAGGGGGATATACGTACCGTGCCGTATTTTTATTTGTGCTGCAACAAGAACATGGAGCTATGCCTAATTTACACGTTATCGGAACGCGACTCCAGTCGCCCACACTGTTTATTCCCTGGTCGCTGACCGCAACTCCTGTCACCCAGCGCTATTGTGTGCATGACCCCTGACCCCCACTAAACTCCACACAGCTTCGCTAACGTGTACAAATTCCTCCATGGTACAACTGAAATCTCACCAAAACATCGACCATCTCTTGAATCATTTCTCGTATTTTCCTATTAAAATTACGCGAGCTGAAACAAAAGCCGGACACAGTGGGCTCCCAGTCATAGTTGTCGGACCTTTATTAAACTCAGCCCCTGGTGTATAAGTTATTTTAGGCCTACTTGTTCAGCTGTTATAACAGGTCGCCATTCGGCGAAGATCAAGAAAACAGAGAACCAAAATTGCGCAGCGTTTATTTTGTTACAGATACCAACGTAATGTACACGTGTACAGTAGTACATTACAAGTAGGACACAACGTGTACATTGTACACGTGTACAGTACAGTAGTAGTGTGTACATGTACTGTACATTACATGTAGTACACAACGTGTACATTGTACGTGCACTGTACATGTACATGTACATGTACATGTACAGTCCGTGCAACGTATGCAATCAGGAAGCCGTGAAAGTGTTTGTAGATCAAGACTATACGCAATCCACAAGAATAATTCAAATAATGACCAAAGCGAAAAACAATAAATCTGCAAAGGATTATAAGATTATTTTCTCACACATTGAGGTATAATTCTTTTTTAAATGTTGATTAATATTTGTAGTTTAAATTAAAATGATTGAACAAGCCTAACTGACCAATCAGACAGGGTCGTCTCCGCCGTGATGTCATACCCCCGCAGTGACCTTCCGGAAATTTCGAAAGCATGGCGGGTTGAGGGAACGCGAATTCGACCACCGAATTCCATGATTTTTCCCTCTTTATGAAACTCGTAGGTGAGTTGCACATGGGTAATTGTAGGTTGGTTTTATCAATCAAAGAGATAAGCCAACTATTTTCTCTGGGTTTCATTCTTCTTTAATTACTATAGTGTCATGCACTCTGCAAGCTTTGAGTGATGTATATTGTTGCATTCATTCCCACTGTCGCCACTTTTGTAGCTAACTACATTCTGTCATTTCAGTCACCTTGCAGCTGCTGCTGTTTCCCTCTAGCTCTCTCTCTCTCTCCCCTCTCTCTCCCTCGCCTCCCTCTCTCTCCCCCTCAACCCCCCTCTTCCTATCCCCTCCCTTCTCTCCCTCTCTCCCCCTCTCTCGTCCCTCTCTATCTCCATCTCCCTCTCTCTCCCTCTCTCTCCCACTCTCTCTCCCCTCTCTTTCTCCATCTCCCTCTCTCTCCGTCTCTCCATCTCACTCTTTCCATCTCTCTTTCTCTCTCCCACTCTCTCTTCCACCACTCTCTCTTCCATCTCTCTCTCCATCCCCCTCTTTCTATATATCTTTCTCCCCCTCTCTCTCCCCTCTTTATCTCCATCTCCCTCTATCTCCCACTCTCTCTCCCCTCTCTTTCTCCATCTCACTCTCTCTCCCTCTCCCCATCTCCATCTTTCCATCTCTCTCCCACTCTCTCTCCCCTCTCTTTCTCCATCTCCCTCTCTCTCCGTCTCTCCATCTCACTCTTTCCATCTCTCTTTCTCTCTCCCACTCTCTCTTCCATCTCTCTCTCCATCTCCCTCTTTCTATATATCTTTCTCCCCCTCTCTCTCCCCTCTTTATCTCCATCTCCCTCTATCTCCCTCTCTCTCTCTCCCCTCTCTTTCTCCATCTCACTCTCTCTCCCTCTCCCCATCTCCATCTTTCCATCTCTCTCCCACTCTCTCTCCCCTCTCTTTCTCCATCTCCCTCTCTGAGCTCTCTCTTCATCTCCCTCTTTCCATGTCCCCCCCTCTCTCTCTCTCTCCTTCTCTCTCTCCATCTCCCCATCTCTCTTTCCAACTTACCCCCCCCCCCTTCTCCCCCCTCTCTCTCTCTCTTTTTTCTTCCTCACTGTCTGCCTCAGACCAAATCACCCAGCCCCTGCCGAGTCCCAGCTGACCACAGACCCCCAGTTGCTCCTAATTCCAAGTTTGTTTTCTCACCTCTCTGCCTGTCTGTCCACACCCCTGGGCTTTCCCCTCTTCCCCTGTCCCTGCCCCCCCCCTCCCCCACTCCCCTCCCACACCCTAATCATGTTTGTTCACCCTTGCATGGGAATACGTGTACATACACTGCGAGCCATTTGTAACTTAAGTGAATTCAGCGGCAAGATGCTACTGGCTCCGGCATGTCCAACAGTTGTTTTCTTAAGTCACTGCCAGGGTCACCTTTCAGTTTAGGTTTTTGTGGGTTTATTTTTTTATAAAGTAATGCTTCTTCACCGAGAAATTATGATAAAAAGCCAACTACGTACCGGTCCTGATATTCATCCGTGAGCATGTGAGTTTTCGAGTGAATTTCACTCAGAAAGCAGTTTTCACTTTGGAAACAATCGGAGGGCCTGACAAGGCTGATATTCCACACCTACCAGGAGTCCAGGAACAATAAGAATTTAAGCAAAGAAATCATTGACTCAACTTGAACCCGAGACCTGGTTTTTGCATACCGGTAGGTCTACCGGTGTTCCAGTGCTCTTCCCATCTCAGCTATCTACCCCTCAAAAAAGAGATGTGTTACATGGTGTCACTGCAGACCTTTGTCGGGTGCCCTGCAAAAGGGCATAAGTGCGTTCAGACACCAACATCACCTTACGCCTTTCTGCTGGGAACAAATTCCATCTGGTCCGTTTGATGGCTTTTCACAATTAGTTTTTACTTCATCATGACATCATATTTGAATGTTCACAGAATGTGAGAGGTTTGAAGCGCGTACAAAATGGAAGATAATGAGTAATTATTAGTGACCTTCATTTGCCCTTATGTACTTCTGCAAGGCACCTGACGCCTTCCAGTCTCCTGAAGACGAGCAGAGTACACTGTTCGAAAGGTCGAGTTCCTCCGGTTCTTTTCAGAACCACACTTACTGACAAAAGAGAATTTACATGGTGTCTCCGCAAACCTAATTATCCTGCTATTCTCGCCATGCAAACCTTCAAATCTCATTTTCCTTCCACTTGGTATTTCCGCCATGCAAACCTTCAAATCTTATCAAAGATTTACACAAGTGCTGAGACTGAGAGGGCCTGATGCCTCTATCCTACAAGGGTGCTTCAATCGTAGCGGCACCATCCTTTATAAACTCAGAGGCGGAAATACATGTATCCAATCAGTTGGTTATTTCATTCTGGAGTGTGGAGGGGGTGGAGCTGCAGATGTCAAACTACAACTGGGGGTCATCGATTTCACCAAACTCGTTTCAACTTACGATCAAACGGATCAATCGCAAGACGATGAGCGATGCACAGAAACCATACGGCCTAGCACAGCTTACGATGGGTCCCCCATCGAAAGTTGAGTTACAATGCATCGTAAGGCTTTGTGAAATCCAGCCCCGGGGCCAATTTCATAGCGCCGCTTAAACGCCAAAATGTGCGTCAGCGCAAAAACTCATGAGCCACAGGATCCCCATGCCAATCCAAACTCCAGTAGTGTTTCATGCTAAGTAAAGAAGAGTGGAATACAAGTCAAAAGCAATGGACATTACATCGCAGGGCAGCTTGTTATCCTTGATTACATGAGGAAGACTTTTCCTGCTAAGCAGATTTTCACGCTTAAGCGGCTCTATGAAATTGGGCCCCGGTCTCTTACTTAAACTCCATGTACTGTGCATACATGTACATGTACATCATGTGAACCATTGCGCCCTGAACCAAATCCAAAAAAGAAGGGATGGCCGTAAAAACTCCCTGGTAAAAGACTGGGTTGCTCTGCAGCTCTATTCACCTGCACCAAGAGCTCGACTCACCCTAAAATTATGTTGGCCCGGATCACTCAATCAGTGCAGGCATTTGGGGCATGCAATGCCGTACGTACGGAGGGAATGCACACAAAGCGGCAGGCAATGCTGAGCAGACTCTACCACTACCAGTGGGGGAAAATCTTCCAGCGGCCGGGGCAGTTGACGCCGCCCCGCATCGAGAAAAAAAAACAAAACCCGACGACATGGCGACAGACGCATTGACCCGTTTCCCTGGCAACCCAACCATAACAGCGACCCTGGGGATGGCGAATCATGCAGACGGTGTAAACACTGCGCTTGGCAACGAGACTGCACACCTGTCTAGCTCGTTGCTGTCAGTCCCGCAACCTACGACAACAGCAGCTTTAATACATAACCACAATTACCGGTCATTATTTATGAGGAAATGCTGAGTACAGCCGTGCCAGGTAATATATACTTACAGCTCAATGACCAGATACACGTGGGTCTTGTTTTCAAATATCTCGTACAGCTTGACGATGTTTGAATGCCTGATCCTGTGGAGTATGGAGAAAAGGCACCCAGTATGAGTTGACAGATAAAATGTTGTTTGTTTTTTTAACAATTTATATAAGGCATCACGTTGGAAATGCAAATAATTAATTGCCAGACACATCCATGAGGGAAAGAGATTTGATTACTAAATCCTGCCGCCACAAAAAAACTATATGTACACATAGACCCTGATTTGAATTACGCATGCAATAGGGCTGTTCCGATAGGCAGACAAATCCAGATTCATATCTGGTCCCGAGCTGGGGCTCAGTCTTCGAGTATACGTGTGTATGTATCAGCTCTTGTCAGAGCATTCGTAGTATGTCCATACAATTGAAGGACGCTCCATGGTTTGAAGCATGAAAACAGGTAGTAGGCACTGTCAGAATCAACACCATTTGCACAAGGGACTGGTGCAAGTTGATTAACCCAAAATTAGTCATGGCCAGTGAACAAGAAAAAGTTATAGATATAACATGATGTTTGCATCGAGGAGAATGTAATGCAAAGAGGTTTTGCCCTTACTCGACGTGATAAACACTGAATGCTCAGTGCTTTGCCCGGTGCCATCTTAACATCATGTTATGATGCAACGCGGTACCCAACGCTATACGTTATTCGAATCCACCACACAACCTTGACCAGCTCCAGTGGTTAAGACGTCTGTAGTTCGAATTTTGGGAGTCGCGGATTCGAATCCCACCCGAGCTGCCTGAAATATTTTTATCAGGCACGGGGCAAAGCACTGAGCATTCAGTGTTTATCACGTCGAGTAAGGGCAAAACCTCTTTGAATTAAGAAAAAGTTAACGGAGAAGAGTGTGCGGTCACTGTGTCCAGGGAGGATATGCCTCAGTGAGCGGGTATTGGGTGTCAGTGGGGGCCGGAAAAGGCAAGAAAATTTTAGAAAAAGCGCGCCCCTTCTTGTCAGCATTGACCGGGACACCGCAGCAACAACAGCTCCGGCAGGTGTGTGTTGTAGCAGATACCGCATTTCATTTCTAGTCGGTGTGTTGCCTTGTGTTTGTGTTGCTGTCCCTCGTTACTGACCGTGAGTTTTCTTTCTCAGAGACATTGAATACTGGTGTCGCCGCAAACCTAATTATCCTGCTATTCTCACCATGCAAACCTTCAAATCCCATTTGAGTTAATTTGTTTGTTGTTTGTTCGCTGAGTTAAGGGAGAGAAAAATTGGGATTGTGGTCCCTTCCTTCATGTTGTCTTTGGGGGATTTATTTTTTTCTTGATGGCTTTTCAAAGAGTCTGAGTTGCGACAGACCGCCATATTTGCTGCCCAAGTTCTGGACAGTGCAGCCAGGGACCGAGGTCCAGAAGTGAGTCGGCAGGCGCTTCCCCTCCCCTCCTTGGAGACCCCCTCCCTTGGAGAGGACTAGCTCCACAGGCGGGCAGATGCCCACGAAGGGCGATTTCAGGCCAGGGAGCAGAGCCCAGCACAAGCACAGGCTAAAAGCCTAGAGCGTAGAGTATAAAGAAAAGAGCCGACACTTCATGTGCCCTACTTGTGTAGGTTTTACACAACTCTGTGCTTTTCAGGAGGTGAAAGAAAAAAATTTACATTAGGGCAATTTCCACTATGTCACCAAAATAAACGCGATTATATGCGACCCGATTATTTGGCCTGTGTGGACACGACCAAAAAAAAAGTTTTTTGAGTCGCGATTCAAATCACGATTATTTCCGTAGTGGGAACGGCCTTATTGGGTCTGCCTGTCTGTGTTTTTTGGGGGCCATCTTTAATCAACTTTGGCAATGTCACGGTATGCAGGTTCAGACGCATTATTATTTATTGACTTGCAAAAGCCGAGATAAACTACAGTACAGTAAACGTTATGAAGATGGAATTCTTAACCTTTTTCGGAAATGTGAAGAATCTCAACATACAGTACGTGTACGTGATCCAAGTCAGAATACTATTCTTATTTTTTTCTAGATATTTAGTGGATTCACTGATTGTTTTTTTAATGTATCAATATGTGCAGGTTTGCTCACCCCGGTAGTTATTTTCATTGCTCAAAAATTTTGTGTAAAGCACTTTTGAACTTAAAGTGATATACAAAAATGTTGCAAACTGCTTATTGACTAAAATTACCAAAATGCAAATCATAAAATTTAGTTTGACTAAATTTACTTTTGAACTTGTGTAATGTAATTTGCGCTGTGAAAATGAATGTAATAATAGCCATGCGCTTTTGGTAGTGGATACACGTGCGGTATATGTACATGTACGTACTGATATACATGAATATACACTGTAGAGTACATGAATAGCTGAATAAATACATGTGCAAATATGTATTTAGGCCGGCGCACCCCAGACTTAATTAATCTAGACTTATCTGGGTCAATGGAGTGGTGTGGTGACTGACCGGTGAGGCTGTGAGCCTGTGGCATACAGAATATTTCATGCATCCATTAAGTGCCACATGGGTCTCGTCTCACTGAGCATTCTGCCACCGTGACATGATCCAATGACGTGAATCAAAAGTACCCCACAGTTCAATAAACCTTTTCGACGTTCCCAAAGCATCATGGGTATAGATTGACAAAACTCGCCGTGTTTTTATCCCACGACTCTATGGCAAAGCGCAGGGAGTGAGAAAACTGGTGTGCACAGTGTGAATCATTAAACGGGGTAAGGTTATATAACTCCCCGGTCGGGAAATAGCCTTGCAGTGTGAAAAGAGACCTTTGACAGTGTGTACAGGATTACAGCTGGACATGCATGATAATGTTTTTCTACTGAGGGCAACGGGCCGTGCGGCCAATAGTGAATTTTAAACTTTTTCGACGTTCGCAAAGCATCATTGGTATAGATGACAAAACTTGCCGTGTTTTTATCGCACGACTCTATGGCAAAGCACTTAAGTTCGTGATTTGTTTATTTTTGTTTTCGCCAAAAACTAGATGGAGTTCAGTAAAACGAAACTCACTCAGAATATTTGTCTAGATACCAGCAACAATATATATTTTTTTTATTTTTCCCCGGGATTCACTACTGGCTATTTTTTCCTCAGCACTGCCAGTCTGGGTCGCAGCACACAACCCCAGGGTTGGTCTAACCGCCCTACCTCCATGGTCAAACTCAAAACCATCTGGCATTCACACCTGTTCCTATCCCTGGAAATATGCATAACACCCGCCCCCTCCCCCCCCCCCACCCGTTTTAGTGGGTGGGAAATCCCCAGTGGCTGTGCAGAATTCCCCCTAGGAATTTCCGGAGTAAGGGACTACTACATGTAGGCCTATGGCGTGAAAAAGTCCATCCCTACTTCACTGTTCACAGGAATTTCCTTGGGAAGTGTTGAAGTGTGAAAAACCCTTAAATGTGCAATCGACACACATTGGGACTCAGCACCCCTAAAATGGAAACAAAAGTACAACTTTCAAGATCTTATTTTCCCCCATCCCCCCATTTTTAATTTTTAATTAAAAAATATAAAAAATAGTGGCAAGGGATTTTGAATATTGGAACAAATTTTTGGTTTGCAAATATATGGCTACAAGAGAAATTGAAGATTATTATTACCATCCATTGACACTCCATGATAACTTTCATTGCAGTTGCAGTGAGTGAGCATGTCAAATTCAACAATCCTGATAGATACTCAATCACTCATGTTTTATGTGCGTAAATGTACATGTACGTACCGGTATGCATGTACAAGCGTACATGTACATGTACATGTACATGTACAACACATGTACAGTACAGTAACACGGTCGACCACTCTCAATCCGCCTCACAAGCAGGGTTAGTTTCAACACAGTTTGAGCCCTTTACACAGGTCAACGCCGTGTAAAACCTTGCAGTGTGAGAGGGTTACACCAGCTGGAGCCACGTACAACAATCCGGCAAACTTGTGCAGTGAGAAAAGGCCTATAATGCATTGGACTGGTAGTGACTATCGAGTACTTACTTTTTCAAGACTGAGACCTCGTTGTCTAGTGTTTCCTCCTTGCCCTTAAGAGCCCTCTTCTCGATGCATTTTATTGCGACTAACTCTCTCGTGTTCTTATCCTCTGCCATCACCACCTCGGAGAACGCACCCCTGGTACGGGAAAAGGGAAAAGAAATGAGAACTGGTGACGAGACAATGTTGAAAACTTTGATCTTACAGACTTGTATGCAACATTTAAAACAGAAAAAAATGTTACAATGAACTACCTAACTACTGTACCAAGAACCAACTTAAGCCGCGTTTCCACTAGACTTAAATTTAACCGAGACGATGGTTAAATTTCTAATGGTCAAATTTGACCGTGGTTCCCACTCAAATTTAACCGCGACAATATTTAAGTCTGCCAATATAATGGCTCATGAAGGTCAAGTGTCAGCAGAATCCTATTTGCCTTCTGCAGGATTCTGCAGGATTCAGGGCACATGAGAGTTGACACATTGCAGGATTCTGCAGGATTCGGGGCACATGAGAGTTGACACATTACAGGATTGTGCAGGATACAGGCTACTACTATCAAAGTGCTGGAGAAGGATTTTGCAGGATTGAGGGCACATGAGAGTTGAAACACTGTAGGATTGTGCAGGATTGAGGGCATTGCGATTTTGTCAGTAGGAAAATGCAGGATGCTGGTAACAATTCGGACGTCGTTGTGGCTTTTGTCAAGAGATTATCCGTTCGAAAAAGGGCCCATTGTTCTAAGCTGAAAAAAGTCTTTGTTTAGAATGTGCACTAAAACTCCATAAACTCAGTGCAGGATTTGGAAGGATTCAGGCAATGGTCCACAGTAGCCAGTACTGCAGGATTTGGCAGGATTCAGGTCACATGGAGCTTTGAACAAGGTAGGATAGCAGGATTTTGCAGGATTCAGGTTATATCCTACAAAAAATTGGTAGGGGGTTAAAAACCTCCCTGCTGATTCCTGTTGCACAGGACATGTACCTGAGTGCGGGAAGGAATTTGAAATGTTCATCGTCCAACTCATTTCTCTTTTCAAGTGTCTAGCATTTCGATCCTGGAGAGCAGGACTTTTCTGCTAGTGCAGGGCTTTTCTGAGATTTGCAATCTCAGTCATCATATCAAAGTCGGCCAGTCACTCCGAGATTCTACCTTTGAGAAAGGTCCTGCTAGGATCGCAATACCAAGCCCTCCGCATTTTTGCAAATTTGCATTTTGGTCATATCATTTAAAGTCAGCAAGCAATGTGCAACATTTGTGTATGTTGCATTAAAGTCTGTATAGCCGCGTTTCCACTGGACTTACATGTATTTTGGTTAAAGTAACCGCCTAGTCAAATTTCTCTCGGTTACTTTAACAGAGTCTAATGGTTACTTTTACCGAGCAACCTCTGCCCAGTAAAAGTGACCAGGTATAGCCAATTAGTCCAGTGGAAACGCACCACTCGGTTAAACGCGACTCGGTAAAAAACCACATCCGGCCTATGATGTAACACGTACAGATGCACTGTGCACAGCGTCTGCTTCATGTTGCGCGCCTTAATCTAGCACTTCTTCTGCCCTTTCTTTCAAAGAAAGGGTTAGCTTGTCAAGTCAAGCAAATAAAGGCATTTTGTTTGCCTGTTTTAATAGGTACATTATACACTATGCAAGACAACTGGACATACTGTACTATTCATGTACGGTTTCCGTTGATTCATTCTGGGATAACCCCAAAAATATTTTACGGGTTAATAATAATCTATATTTCCATGGGCCCAAGATTGGAGTCCAGAAAATATCAACCATTATGTGGGCCTGATGTTTTGATCCTAAAAGGACCTTTCTCAAAGGCAGAATGACCTTTTGAAAATGGTCCTGCCAAGATCGAAGTCACTCTACGTCAGGCCCTCATAATTTTTGATATAATTTGCTTTTTTTATCAATTTAGTCAGGAAGCAGTTTGCAACATTTTTTGCATATTAATTACTCTAAAATTAGCTACAAATAAACAAAACTTGAAAGACCAAATTACCCATCCACTTACCCTTAATTAACTACAATCACATTCAAATTTCCATATTATCTAAAAAGTCAGAATATTCACAATTCATTAAAAAAAACATTTACTGATGTTGCCCATTCCCTTCCAATAAAAAATAAGTCCCATTTATTGAAAACACCATATTGTTCTTTCTAGTGATCTGCTTTCTTTTCTGGGAGGACTGGAGATCTGCTTTTGATATAATTAGATGGCAGTACATTCTAGTAGCTGTAACATAGAATGTATTTGTACTGGAATGAGTTGGAACAACAAAGTCAAAAAGATTTTGCCTTATAATTTATTATAAGAGTATCTATCAGAAACACTGTCTCTATCCGCTCTAAACTTTCTGAGATTCTCTAATTTATTTTTTGTACCTGTTGAGTTTTTACTCTCTAATAAATTTAACCCTGAACATTAGACATTTAATTTGTTCAAAAGCAATGGTCATGGCTCCTTCCCCCACAGCAAAGGCAAACACAGTGTCAACTGGTTCCCCTCTTCACTGACAACCCATTCAACTCAACAACAGTGCCTGCACTAAGCTTCGTTTCACAAACCCTATGGCCTGCAAGGTGTACAGCAATTCAAATGACTGAGCTTGACACAGGCAACACAAAGTAAACAAAGTCTTGGAAAAAAAAAACCTGCATAAAATCAACCCCAATGAAAACCAGTGGCTGGGACAGTAAGTATGGCATGGTGATTTCTCTGTGCAACAGTGGGCATGGATGTACAGTGTGCATTAATTAAACGTTAATTAAACCATGGCATTGAAACTAAGGCTGTTGTCGACAAGGCTTTTGTCGACATTGTCGCGACAAAGAAAATATTCCGACATGTCGACAAGGTTTTTCGGTTGTCGCGACAAAAACAATAAAATACATTAGCCTACCTCTAGTCATAATGGCCAATCTCTGAAAAGAAGGGAATAAAAAGGGAACAAAAGATCCTAAAATTGTGTGCTGAGCATTTTATTTTTGCTTATCCACGCCGCAAAATAATAGTTACTAAATATGTTGGAAGTTGGAAGGGATCGCGACGCGACCAAAGAAAATCGTTCACAGAACGCATTTTGCTATTACGATGTACTGTATAGCGCACGTTTCTATGGCCGGTCGACAGCAGTACAGTAGCTGGTATACGTTGCTGCATCGCATGCATTTAATACACGTGCGTACGGGATACCAGTGCAATGCAGAGATCGGGAAAGATCGTGGACGTCCGAGGGAAGGATCGAGAAATGAGATCGCACGTGCGTCGCGGTCGGTTCCCAGTTGAAAGTAGCCGCTTGTTTGGGCCAAAAATCCCAGCGGCCGCGGATTTTATTTCGTTGAAAAACGGACCGGAAGTACATTATGTACATCGGAAAAAGGCCTCCTTTGCCGCATACGTTCTAGGTTTGTCTGAATGTATGGCTGAATACGCGGCCTCCTCCGTTTTTGGGCCCAATACGCGGCTGGTTTT
The DNA here is from genome assembly GCA_949987565.1 of Luidia sarsii. Lineage (NCBI taxonomy): Eukaryota > Metazoa > Echinodermata > Asteroidea > Paxillosida > Luidiidae > Luidia > Luidia sarsii. Next base: position 21,731,256 of record OX465103.1, on the reverse strand, counting down.
TGGGTGCCCAATACGCGGCTACCTTTAGCTAGGTGCGGACGGTGACGTCTTTTCTTTTCATCGAAACTATCTGGTTCTACAACTTCCATGTACATGTGTACAAAGCCAATAGGAAAACCACTGCAGCCGCTGTGCAGCGAATTCATAAATATTCATTATTTCTTGCAGTGATAACGCACGCATCGCCGATCGATGACGTCATGAATAAACAATGAGCAATCGCTTTTTTATGATTTTTTAAGGAAATTACGACTGTAACACCCAATATCGGCACAAAAAATATTTTGTTGTGTATAATCTTAAATACGAAAGCCATTAAAATATGAAATTTTATTGAAATTAAGATAATCCATGAAAACTAATTTCACAAGTTCACAACTATGGCGGTTTGACATGCCCCATTCGTTTATTACTTAAAAAAAATCCGACATTGTGACTACAGATTTTTGACTAAATCGAGTTTCTGTCGCGACAATGTCGACAGTCGGCATAAAATTCTCGCGACATGTCGACAAGAATTTTTTCTCACGACAACAGCCCTAATTGAAACCAGAAGAAGTAATAAGACCGCCCACACATTTTGAGGAAAACCTTGAAAAGGAAGTACTGTACATGTAACTACAGCACACACAGGTTTGTTTTGTCATCAATTTACTGCAATGACATCCAAATTGCTCCAGGCTACTACTGTAGTAATAGTACTTTAGTGCCCACATTGCCATAACAACAGGCCCATGCCATCAGTCCCATTTGGCTGAGTGCACATGTCATCACATGTGGCTGACCCTGTGCTATGCTGATGCATCAGTTGCCATGGTAACCTTTAACAATCTCTCCTTCCCAGCATAGTACTACCAGTACTTGTACTGTGTACAGTACATCTGAACACTACTGTTAAAAGGGGGGTGCACTGCACACAGCACACCATTTTCAGTTAATTTTTCTGCTGTTTTCACTTTTCACACAAAGCCTTCTTCCTAGAATGTGGCAGTGTCCCAAATACTGGACTAGTTAAAAAAAAAAGGGGGAAATATAACCGAGACAATGGCTAATTTGAGTCGGCAAATTTAACCAAGACAGTGGTATCTGAGCTGGCAATATAACGGCTCATGACAAAACAAATTCTAGCAAGCATCAACCCTCACCCCAACCCTAAACCCTGTCCCTTATCACATTCACAGGAGTCCGCAGACCCTAATCACAGGGGTCTATACAGTCCACACCCCATATGTACCAGGCTTAACCAAGACACAGGTGTATACCTACACATGTAGCATGCCTAGTATAGAAGTAAAATTATGTACACCAGCCTGTAGGCTGTAGTAGTACATTATTGAATTGAGGTTTTTTTCATAGAAATTGTAAATCTGTATAACTTTCTTATCATTATAATCATAAATATTACGCAGTGGCTGTTGTTACGGCAGTCGTCCGTGTGGTTCCCTGACTTCACAGAATTTCGTCAGCATTGCAGGCTGGTTGAACCAGTCTATTAGCTGATAGTCTGGTTCTAAGAGCTAAACATCCTGACAAATACTGTGAAGTCAGGGAACCACACGGACGACTGCCGTAACAACAGCCACTGCGTAAATATTAAACAAGGTGATATATAAAAATGTTGCAAACTGCTTACTGACTAAAATTACCAAAATGTAAATCTTAAAAATAAAATTTAGTGGGCCTGACGTTTTGATCCTAGCAGGACCTATTTTATTAAACAAGGTAGAATATAATTATTCACAGTACATGTTCAACTAAGTACATGATGATGTAATGTATCATACCATAATCATGTTAGAATATTTGGGGATACAGCCTTACACTGATACAGGAGGAAGTCTTCTCAGATCGTCTTAGACAATCTAAAACTAGCACCGTAATTAAAAAGTGGGACTGGGAGTGGCAAAAAATCCAATCGGACAAGTTTTGGTTTCATTCCATAATGACCCACACTGTCACTAGTGCGGAAAACAACAGAAGCCAATGCGGAAGTCCGTCGATTTTGGTCTGCGGCTAACTGCACTGTGAATGTGATTGTGAGCATATCTAGCGTCTTTTTTTAGACTTAAATTAGAGATGATCTGTGGCCCGACTCACAGAGCCACCAGAGCTGCAGGGAGCTGATTTCGGGTACCTGCTGGAACCTAGTTAATTTAACTGGCTCAGGACTGGACTGGACTTACGTGCCGAGGACATTCTTCAGATGGTACTTGTCCTCCAGCTTGGGTCTGCTCGGCTCTCGGCCTCGTTTTTCCCGGTGAAAGAGCGGCATGATGCAGCGAGGCCTAGGACTAGTCTAGCACTAGTAGTAGTACTAGTAGTAGGAGCCTGGGGGAGCTTGGTGGAGGGGGGCCACGCGATCAGCGGCACGGGGACTCTCCCGCACACAAAAACAAAGGAGAGGATGAGCCAAATAAATCCAGAGAGGCGTTCGATGATCATGCACCGGACCGGCCCTGGTGGTGCTGGTGGTGCTGGTGGTGGAGGTAGTGACTAGTGCCTAGTGGTAGTAGTGGCGGCGAGCCAAAGAGGCAGAGAGCTAGAGTCGAGTGAGAGAGATCACAGATATACGGTGCCTCAGCTACATCAACCTGCCTGCGCCGATCTGCACGGGTTGCGAGCTCCTTCCGTCAGCCACCACAGGTGTGTACTGCGCTACTCCTCCGGACAGTGACGATACGGGCAGCAGCTGATGTCACTGGCTCTCAAAACATTGCACCGCTCACTGCGTCGAGCTGCTGCAATAAACTCACCGCCACACACACGGTACACACACCACGCCGGGTATATACAATGTACATGTACATGTACCCGTATACACAAACCGCCGACACCAACACAAACACACGTGACACAATTACAGGCCCAACAGCCCAAATTTATCGTCCCGGGTGCGCACAGTACAGACGCTAGCCGCGGGGTCCATCTCGGCTAGGAAAGCGCACCCCCCCCTCTCACCCTCTCACCCCCTCACCCCCCCCCCCCCCCTCCATTCCACCCACCGCTTGACGGCATTCATTCAACAGCGCAGACTGATCGATTCGGAGCTGAAGGGAGGTGTCCGCCTATGAATTTTTAATCACGGCCGCTTGTATACAGACGCTTATCTGTCATCTGAAAATCACTGCTTCAAATTAGTTTCCCATTCTGAAGAGAGAATTCTCTCTAATTCACGTAGTTCGATAAACCCGAAAAAAGTCCGTAGATATATTTTCAGTACCCCCTTTCATAAAATGTATCGTTTCCAAAAAAAAGTGGAAATATTACCACTAGAGGTCGCTGTTTATATCTTGGGATGGGAAGGTTCAGGACACGGGTCTGGCGCTACGTCAACGATTTACTTCGCCGCGCCCAACTACTCGCCAGTAGTAGTTCCTTAGTCATCGCAGAGAGAGAGAGAGAGAGAAGGGGGGAAGTTGTAGCTCGATTCGTAATCTGTCGGATCATTTTAAATTTTAGTAATCATGACGGTTTATGTAGTTTTGATAATTGCCCGAGGAAAGCGCATTCTAAAAAAAAATGGCTTTTCTTTGCCGCCGGTTTTCGTGACACACCAAGCACATTCGCGTGACATACCATGCACATATTAAGGCCGGACTCCAGAGTACTTCTGATTTTCGCTTTTAATTTGCAGGCTGCGAGAGGGTTCGCGGTTGTGACGACGGTAATGACCTTTTTTCACGTGACGTCATGCTGGACCGCCTTACAATGGCAGCGCACAGTGTAAACATCAGTTGTACCATAATAATTATTATAGATGTGCGTATACTTTCCGTAAAAAGCGGTCCAACGTGGCGACAGTGTAATTTGTTTGGTCACGTGGGTGAAAAAGCTCTATTGTGGTTCTGAAAAGAACAGCGGTGTGGGAGTGTGGGACGCAGGGAAGGGTCACTAAAACTTAAACATGAGTGAACAGGCTAAAATGTACTGTACTACCTACCCTCTGATATTCAATGATAATTGATCAAGGAGACTGGTCATTTTGGTTCCGTAATCGAAAACCTCAGAGAGATTAAAACCAATTAATGAACCATGTGTTGTGGACTTTTCTGCTACACTTGTGTCCAGTTTTAATTCTTTGTTTAAGCATGGAGGAATTCCTCCATGTTTTAAGTTAGGGCTGGTTGGGCAAACGAACTAGGAGAGGGAGTGAGAGATAGAGAGAGAGAGAGAGAGAGAGAGAGAGAGAGAGAGAGAGAGAGAGAGAGAGAGAGAGGAGAGAGAGAGAGAGAGAGAGAGAGAGAGAGAGAGGGAGAGAGAGAGAGAGAGAGAGAGAGGGAGAGAGAGAGAGAGAGAGAGAAAGAGAGAGGGAGAGGTGGAGAGAGAGAGAGTCGAGAGGTGGAGAGAGAGGTGGGAGAGAAAGAGAGAGAGAGAGAGAGAGAAGTGGTGAGAGGTGGAGAGAGACAGAGAGACAGAGAGACAGAGAGGGAGAGAGACAGAGAAAGAAAGAGAGGAAGGTGGAGAGAGACAAAGAGAGACAGAGACAGAGGGAGAGAGAGAAAGAAAGAAAGAGAGGGAGGTGGAGAGAGAGAAGGGTGGAGAGAGAGGGGGAGAGAAAGAGAGGAAGGTGGAGAGAGAGGTGGGAGTGAAAGAGAGAGTGGTGGTGAGAGGTGGAGAGAGACAGAGGTGGAGAGAGAGGGGGAGATACGGAGAGAGAGAGGTGGGGAGAGCTGGATAGAGAGAGAGAGAGAGAGAGAGAGAGAGAGAGAGAGAGAGGGGGGAGGGACGGGGAGAGAGAAAGAAAGATATTGAGAGAGAGAGGTGGGAGAAGGAGAGAGATAGATCGAGAGACTGAGAGGGAGAGAGAGGGGGTAAGGAGAGATGGAGAGTGGAGAGAGTGCCACACTCTGCCGAACAATTTGACCACTGGTCCCACTCACGGCTGAAGAGAGGGAGACTGGAGAGGGAGAGGGAGAGAGGGAAGGAAGGGAGAGAGAGACGGGGAGAGAGGGGGTGGAAAGGAACAAGGGAGAGAGAGAGAGAGAGAACAGACTTGTTATTCGAGTCACAAATTCGATGCCGAATCCAAGTCACAGGGCATACACGCTTCCAAAACAAACACAACATGAATTACGACCACCATAGAATGCACCACATCGGTTATAGAATTATATTTTGTTATCTCTTTATTACCTTTATGGTCTTATTACGGTTACTAAAGTCTTGTAAAAGAAGGGCAATAACAATTTTGTTTGCAAGTGCAGAGTTAATTCAGAACCCCAACGTATTATATATACGATAGACATCGTCGCGGGAGAGAAAAATGCTAGGTTAATTTTGCTTTCTTGTATAATCTTTTGCAACCATATTTTCATTTCATTCCTATAGTAATACACAGATATTGGAAACTACTCGGGCCTATGCAATGGATTGTTTTTTAAATGATATACACAAATGTTGCAAACTGCTTACTGACTAAAATTACCAAAATGCAAATCTTAAAATTTAGTGGGCCTGACGTTTCGATCCTAGCAGGACCTTTCTCAAAGGCAGGACCTTTAATTCTCTGCCTTTGAGAAAGGTACTGCTACTGCTAGGATCGAAATGTAAGATTTGTTTTTTAAATGTTTAATATAATGATTTTGGGGGCTATTTTTATACCTTTACTTTACAGGAGCAAAAACAAATTTTGGAGGGACGATGTTAATATGTAAATTTGTAAATGAAAAACAAATACTGATTGAAAGCATCGCGCGATGGCGCTGTTCGTGACGTAGACAACGGAGGTCAAGGATGATTAAAAAGAAAATTTTCTGGTACGTAGACTTTGTTGTGGGTACCATTCTAAGCTTAGATCAGTCAGCCAATCAGAACAATTCTTTCGCACTATGTCGGCAACGTTTTTCCCAGTGACCCAATCAGAACGAAATTCTTACGCGGCCTATGTCGCAGTGGGCAACGCAATTAGGATTATTTCACAACAGTTTGCCCGAAAAAAATAAAATAAATCGAGATCAGAGGCGGTTTTAGCGGTGTTGACATTTCGAGTTGAATGGAGTTTCGACGTAACCACTTTCGACTTTCGACGAGATGTTTTAAAAAAAAAATTATGAGTTGCCCGTCGGGCTAGCAGCCTGGAGCATTCGGTTGTCCGACGTCGACACGGTGGTATGGACAGCTCGACCGATTCCGCGCATTGTGATTGGCCAACGCGTTGCAAACTCTTGAGGGCGCACTTTTTGTGAATCGCCCGTATTCAATCATAAGCCGTTTTTTAAATGAAGGCTTAGGCTCGGGGTTAGGCTTCGGTCATATTAATCTTACTCGTTAAAATATCACAGGCATCTACAAACAAGCGTTCGGCCCCTGTTTCCTGATAAATAAACTAAGCCAACAAACCTTCAAATTCGGAAACAAAGCCTAACCTGGATTTTCAGATTTTGTCAGACGGAGACGAAGCCTGAACCCGAGCCTAAGCCTTCGTTTCGTAAACGGCCATTGTTGTATGGAAAGCTCGACCGATTCCGCGCATTGTGATTGGACAACGCGTTGCAAACTCTTGAGGGCGCACTCTTTGTTAATCGTCCGTATTCAATCATAAGCCGTTTTCGAAATGAAGGCTTAGGCTCGGGCTCAGGCTTCGGTCATATTAATCTTACTCGTTAAAATATCACAGGCATCTACAAACAAGCGTTCGGCCCCTGTTTCCTGATAAATACTCTGTATTTATCAACTAAGCCAACAAACCTTCAAATTCGGAAACAAAGCCTAACCTGGATTTTCAGATTTTGTCAGACGGAGACGAAGCCTGAACCCGAGCCTAAGCCTTCGTTTCGTAAACGGCCATTGTTGTATGGAAAGCTCGACCGATTCCGCGCATTGTGATTGGACAACGCGTTGCAAACTCTTGAGGGCGCACTCTTTGTTAATCGTCCGTATTCAATCATAAGCCGTTTTCGAAATGAAGGCTTAGGCTCGGGCTCAGGCTTCGGTCTTATTAATCTTACTCGTTAGAATATCACAGGCTTCTACACACATGCGTCTGGCCCCAGTTTCTTGATGAATACTCTGTACCCATCAAGCCAACAAACCTCACAATTCGGAAACAAAGCCTAACCTGGATTTTCAGGTTTTGTCAGACTCAGACGAAGCCCGAGCCAAAGCCTTCATTTAAAAAACGACCATAAAACATGCGCACAAAAAAAAAAAAATATTTTCGGAAGACAAATTCTGCGCGAGGCTTGGCCGTTTGTTTCGACGTCGGTTTTGTTTAGTAGTACTCTGGACTCTGATTCTCGAAGGAGGAACTGAGCTGCTCGAATTCGGCGACGTCCCTGGATCCGTCACTAGACCAATCACTAGGCCCGTCACTAGTCCCGTCGCCGCTGGCCGTTGTCCGGCAGCCACTGCCCTCTCCGCTGTCATAGTCTTCGTCGTCGCACGGCAATTCAGTGGCAGTCTGAACAAACCAAAAAAGCCACCAAGAATAATATATTAATTACGCAAGACTCGTGCACGACATGAGTGTGGACAATGATTATCTTTAGGAACCGCCATCACTGCACGAGGAACCTTTAATCGTTCTTCAATACTTTCAGGGGAAATCTGATTTGAAGAAGAAAAAAAGGGACAAACAAATTAGTACAAACTGGGAAGTTGTTAAACAATTTTTGAAAATGACAAAGAAATCTTTGACTGGGACTTGAACCCGAGACCTCTGGTTTGGCGTACCGGCGCTTTTACCATCTGAGCTATATCTAGCCTTTAGATGGCGGCCTTCCCAAATTAATAGTCAACATAGTATAATGTATAGTCTTTGCCGGGGCGGGGCTCCATCCAGACGCATTCAACCATTACTTTCCGTATATCTCCAGGGCAAAATTACGAGTGTTGACGTTAACCGTCAATTTAGCGGCTGGTAAAGCGTCTACGCCCACTCTGCTCGTGACGATTCATGACTGTATGTGCGCACGCGCTCTGCATGTGAAAGTTCATGTCATGCTGCCGTACGTAGGCCTACATCACACGTTGCACCGATCATCGTAGATGGAAATAGTACCCTAACCCCTAACCTAACCCTAACCCTAACCCTAACCCTAACACTAACCCTAAACACATCCACCGCGAGGGTTTTTGGAGTGAGCGTAGACGCATTTACCAGCCGTTAAATTGACTAAAAAAGCGAAAAGCCACAGGCTTTCGTGTAAAAAGAAATACACTGCCGGGAAGGAGTACGGACTCTGAGAGAGACTGAGCCGGTAATTCCAGCGGCTCTCATCGGAACCATATACTTTTTCTCGAAAGGAAAGAACAGATGAGGTAACTGTGCATGATTCAGTGGCGAGTCGATACAATCTTACCTCTTCGGTATTCGATGACCAAACGCTGCTCTTATCTGCCGAGAGACGAAATTTTATCGTGATAAATTTTGGTGAGCGATTCTGCAAAGTGGGATTGAAAATGAGCTAACATTGCGGTGCATCAGTTCTTATGGGAAGCGGTGAAGTTCTGC
>OX465103.1:21647377-21722604 GCA_949987565.1 Luidia sarsii | reverse complement strand
CTGGACCATTGGTATCAACCATAGAGTCAAGTTACTCGGCACCTCGTATACTTCGAACACGAGCAACGAGTATGGCCGATTACGAGATGAAGGCTTAGGCTCGGGCTTAGGCTTCGGTCATTATTGATCTTGCTCGCTATGATATCACTGGCATCTAGAAACAAGCGTTTGGCCCTAATTTTTGGGTGAATACCCTGTGCCTTTCAAGCCAACAAAACCTTCAAATTCAGAAACAAACCACGACCTGGATTTTCGATGGAGAGAAAAAGAAACCGAACCCCTAGCCCGAGCCTAAAGCGTTTATTTCCGCCACATGAGGGCGCCCCATGGGATGTCTTCACCAGTATAGACTGGTACTCGACCTGCACAGAACTCTGCCAATCTCTACGGAGTACGTAAAGCGGCCCAAAATTCGTTCCACGCTGGGAGATCCGGGGGAAATTCCCCTCACGTCCGACGGGAATGCACAATTATTTTCCTTAACGCAGAAATAGAAGAAGAAAAAAAACCTAGAGATTTCTGTCTGTTTGCAAAACAGATCAAAACGCTTTTACGTGTCTGTGTCCCAATTTTGATACATATTATTGCATTTTATTTAATAAAATTCATTTATTTTGCTCATGAAGAGACTTAGACATTTGCCCCTTTAAAGCGCTATCACGTGACACGCAATGACGAAATTTTGTCCAAAAAGAGAGTTTATCAAGTCTGTTTAATGTTTTTTATGTTTGTTTTATTTTGTATTATTTGTTCTTATTATATTAATTTGTTAACTGTATTTTTGATTTCATTTGGAAAATAAAGTATTCCTTTGAAAAGTAAAAAAAAGTCATTTGTTGTAAAAGAAGTAACAACATAATGTCACTGTATGGGCCAAAAATAATATGCTCAAATAGATGTTAAATAATGAACATCTAATGACCTCATTAATATTCATAGGATGATGTCACCATCAAAAAATGGCCATTTTTGGATACACCCTTTCCCAACTTAGATACATGCCAAAGATCTAAGATCACGGCAAGATTGCACATTGCAGTTTGGTCCTTGGAAGGGCTGTCACGCGACCATCCAAGCAAAAGCAGAAGGAAGGAAAAGATAATGATTGTAGACTCTAGCTCTTCGCATCGTTTTGATCGCATTTGCGAAGGTCGATTTTTTTTTTACAAAAAAGTTGATTTGAACCCAACTCCATTCCTACCCCAAAACGCACGCGCATATTTTGTGCTTAAAGTGTCTAGTAAAATAGCTAACTGTCTACCAAATTTCGAGAAGACGTACCAATGGCTAATACGTGTTTTAAAAACTTGCATTTTGATGACGTCACGATTGCATCATGTCATTTTGGCTCCAGAGGGTGTTTTTCAACCATATTTCCAATTGATATAAAGGCAAAAAGAAATAAAATTTCGCTCCGTTGGCCAAAATATACTCAATTGAATTATACGATCTAGAAAGTTCATGACCTCATTACTATTAATGAGATCACGATCAAGTGAGGGCAATTTCGATGCACCTTTTCCCAACTTAGATATAGTGCAAAATTGAAAACAATCGAACTTGTACTTCTGCTTTTATTGGGGTATGAAAATTGCCACTTTAAAGCGCTGTCACGTGACACGTGATGACGCCATGAAGATATCAATGTTACTAGGTATAGGAAGGTTTGCGGTGACACCATGTATCAGGTCTCTTAAAGGAAGAGGTTTGGTTCTGAAAAGAACCTGAGTGGTAACTCGACGTTTCGACCAGTATGCTCTGGCCGTCATCGTTCTCCAGAGCATACTGGTCGAAAGGTCGAGTTACCACTCAGGTTCTTTTCAGAACCAAACCTCTTCCTTTAAGAGACCTTATACATGGTGTCACCGCAAACCTTCCTATATTGATTCACCCACCATGCAAAGCCTTAAGTCTTATTTAATGTTACTAGGACAAATTTCAGCAACAGTTTGCTGGGTCTTAATTGTAACTGTACTCAGAATTGTAGATTGGACCTTCGTCTCAGATTTTCTTTTCAATCTAGGTGTTCTTTATCAATTAGCCGATTGGATTTTAGTGGTTAAGGCGCCTAACTATGCATTTGCCAAGTTTGGTGAAAATCAACGTTTGTTCAATGGCAAAAGTGCCTCTTACAAAATCCCTGTACAAAGGCTATGGGATTTTTCCATCAAGAAAAAGAAGTCAGAAAAAAAATCCGAACAAAAACAATAGCTTTTCCGCTTCGCGGCGGAAAAGCTTAAAAACACACCATCAAAATGCCTGTATCATGATAAAGGTCAATGCTTACATCCTGGCGTTACGTCACAGATCGCAATGGAAATGGTAAGCCAGTCCTACTGCTATCCCTTTGTTTGAGTTGTGACCATACGGACTAGGTTCTATACTAGCGTGCCAGAGGTAAATGTCGAATCCGTACGCTGCGGGAAATGTTTTGGCTTGTTATTCTACGATTGCTCCGTCCTAGTGAGAAAACAACGAGGGCGGGTGGCCTCCATTGTTATATACTGTAGTCTTTGTTCCAGACGCTAATTCTGTTCCGATGCGAGTGGCTAGAATCAACACTGCCTTTCCTCTCATGCGTGTTTGGTTTTGGAAGTTGGAGAGACTAAGATAAACCCGGTTGGGTTGACTATACCAGCAGATCCGCGGACCTCTACTTACGAACCTAGACTGATGTCAAACAAGTAAATGAAAATAAAGTGAAGACAATTCGAATGTCAATAGACGACAGGTGCGTTGCATTGTTCACCGTTTTAGATTTAGATTTAGCTTTAGTTCTTCCTCCCGTTTTATATCTGCTTTATCGTGACAGAAAATCACCATGGAAACAAGATTTGAAAGTTCCCACTTTTTTCCTTTATTTGTTGGACTTGAAAATACTGCTTTCACTTTAGTCGCATATCCCCCCCTGCCCGCCCGAAATCCAGCGAGCCTTCCTCGAGGAATTGCTCACGGCTCGTTTGCACTGTTGGTTCTATTCATCAATCGCAATGGTCACCCATGTGGTTCCAGTGTGCACGAAAAAAAATATTTGCGTTTATACTTCCTTGTGCTTCATATATTTCAGCGGCAGATGTCAATCGTTTGGTAAAATCCGAGGGCCATCATTATTTTTTAGAAACTCGCCCTCTCCCTCCTTCGGTGTCACCACGCGTTATTTCAACCAGTGCTATGAACGTGCTGTGCTGTTCCCCGTGTGGAGGATCGGACTTACCCGATGCTTCGCCGCAGACTAGCAGACAACCAAAGACGGCCAGGACCGTTGAACGCATGGTGGCGATGGGCTCGGGTGCATGCATCATAGACCGCCAGCACGCAAAATAACAATGTGAGCGTGTGTTGGTTGGTTGGGGGTGCATGTCGCTTTGCTCTGAACCTGCTCACCCAACTCCAGCCCGGAACTTACGCCATGTCTCCGGAAGCCACTTCTATCCGAAGAAAATTGTTGACAACCTTGTGCATTGTGCCGTCCACATAATAAACGGTTTAATGTTTACAGGGGAGAGAGGACATCAGTCACAGTTATCTCCTCTCATTAGTACTTTTACCACACTACCATCTACATCTATTACATATACATAAATACGTTACCTACCCTACTAAATCATACACTTACACTAAACCACTTGTCGTGTAGCACCGATTGTCGCACATCCCACATATACCCCATAACAAGCAAACATACCTCATAAACCCCACCGATAACCCACACCTATAGTCTACACCCGCTACCTACACCTATATAACCCCCAACCCACTGCCCACACCTATAACCTACACCCCATACCTATATAAATTATATGCATCAACCCACTGTCCACACCTGCAACCCACACCTATAACCCACGCGCCACTATAATATACCCACACCTACAATCTACATCCCACTACCCACACCAATACAACCTACACCCCACCACCCACACCTATAACCCACACTCCACTACCCACACCTATAACCCACGCGCCACTATAATATACCCACACCTTCAATCTACATCCCACTACCCACACCTATAACCCACACCCCATTACACACACCTATAACCCACACTCCACTACCCACACCTATAACCCATGCGCCACTATAATAAACCCACACCTACAATCTACATCCCACTACCCACACCAATACAACCCACTCCCACTACCCACACCTATAACCCACACTCCACTACCCACAACTATAACCCATGCGCCACTATAATATACCCACACCTACAATCTACATCCCACTACCCACACCAATACAACCCACACCCCATTACCCACACCTATAACCCACACTCCACTACCCACACCTATAACCCACGCGCCACTATAATATACCCACACCTACAATCTACATCCCACTACCCACATCAATACAACCCACACCCCATTACCCACACCTATAACCCACACTCCACTACCCACACCTATAACCCACGCGCCACTATAATATACCCACACCTACAATCTACATCCCACTACCCACATCAATACAACCCACACCCCATTACCCACACCTATAACCCACACTCCACTACCCACACCTATAACCCATGCGCCACTATAATATACCCACACCTACAATCTACATCCCACTACCCACACCAATACAAACCACTCCCACTACCCACACCTATAACCCACACTCCACTACCCACAACTATAACCCATGCGCCACTATAATATAACCACACCTACAATCTACACCCCACTACCCACACCAATACAACCCACACCCCATTACCCACACCTATAACCCACACTCCACTACCCACACCTATAACCCATGCGCCACTATAATATACCCACACCTACAATCTACATCCCACTACCCACACCTATAACCCACACCCCATTACCCACACCTATAACCCACACTCCACTACCCACACCTATAACCCATGCGCCACTATAATAAACCCACACCTACAATCTACATCCCACTACCCACACCAATACAACCCACTCCCACTACCCACACCTATAACCCACACTCCACTACCCACAACTATAACCCATGCGCCACTATAATATACCCACACCTACAATCTACATCCCACTACCCACACCAATACAACCCACACCCCATTACCCACACCTATAACCCACACTCCACTACCCACACCTATAACCCATGCGCCACTATAATATACCCACACCTACAATCTACATCCCACGACCCACACCTATAACCCACACCCCATTACCCACACCTATAACCCACACTCCACTACCCACACCTATAACCCACGCGCCACTATAATATACCCACACCTACAATCTACATCCCACTACCCACACCTATAACCCACACCCCATTACCCACACCTATAACCCACACTCCACTACCCACACCTATAACCCATGCGCCACTATAATATACCAACACCTACAATCTACATCCCACTACCCACACCAATACAACCCACTCCCACTACCCACACCTATAACCCACACTCCACTACCCACACCTATAACCCATGCGCCACTATAATATACCCACACCTACAATCTACATCCCACTACCCACACCAATACAACCCACACCCCATTACCCACACCTATAACCCACACTCCACTACCCACACCTATAACCCACGCGCCACTATAATATACCCACACCTACAATCTACATCCCACTACCCACACCAATACAACCCACTCCCACTACCCACACCTATAACCCACACTCCACTACCCACACCTATAACCCATGCGCCACTATAATATACCCACACCTACAATCTACATCCCACTACCCACACCAATACAACCCACTCCCACTACCCCCACCTATAACCCACACTCCACTACCCACACCTATAACCCATGCGCCACTATAATATACCCACACCTACAATCTACATCCCACTACCCACATCAATACAACCCACTCCCACTACCCACACCTATAACCCACACTCCACTACCCACAACTATAACCCACACTCCACTACTCACACCTATAACCCACATCCCACTACTAACCCACACCCCACTACCCACACCTATATCCCACACACAACTACCTACACCTATAACCCACACCCCACTACCCACATATTTTAACCCACATCACCCACCACCCACACTACCCACACCTATAACCCACACCCCACTACCCACTACCCACACCCCACTACCCACACCTGTATCCCACACGCCACTACCCACACCTATAACCCACTACCCACACCCCACTACCCACTACCCACACCTGTATCCCACACGCCACTACCCACACCTATAATCCACTTCCTACTACCCACACGTATAACCCATACTCCACTACCCTCACCTATCACCAACAGCCCACTACCCACACCTGTAACCCATACCCCACTATCCAGAACTATAACCCACACCCCACTACTCACCTATAATCCACACTCCATTACTCACATCACCTATATCCCATAAGCCACTACCCACACCTATAACTTACATCCAGCCACACACACCTATAACCCACACCGCACCACTCACACATCTATTTCCCATCATCCACACCTTTAAACCACACCCAATAACCCACACAATATAACCCACACCCTGGCCCCCACACGATCACACACCCGTATACACGCGTATACTTGTACTTGTGCGGTATATTTCCTTTGTTCTCGCGTACTAAATAAACACTCCCAGAATTAAAAAGCCTAATTCAAATCGCTCCCTTTCGAACCAGAATCTGAAATTTCTAGTGAACGTCCTTTATATAAAATAGTTCTTTTTGCGACGAATTAACATACCTCGGAAATTTCTCCTTTTTGAGTTAATTCCAAATAATTAGTTTCGTGAAAACCTTATGGGGTACCAAAAAAAGTACCCCACAAGGAGCGGTCCCGTTGTTCTGACTACCCACCCATTGTTCTGGTACCCCACACCCCACCTTACGTAAGCCCACCCATCCACACCCCACCACACACAACTAATCCGTGTTTCCAAACTACCGCGGCTATGTGGAAGAATGGCAAAATTATATCCTGTTGGATTGAAGGGTAAACCACAGTGTTTCCTTGCTCTATAGGTAAACCAAAGTCACTGTATAGTTACAGTGACTTCGATGAAAAATAAACAGGTCGAAAGAGGTCACGGACATTTTCCGCTCAGTCACGGTAACTTAACAGGGCCGGGGGGGATGGGAATGGTCCCGTGGGAACAGTCCCACGATGTAAAATAACTGCGGGCCCGCTGTCATACGCTATATATAGCTTCCTGCATTATGTCACCGCTACACATTAATCCCTTGGTCACGCACGAAGATTGCTGTGCGGTACCCAGACTCCATTAATTCACCGGTACACACGATTCACTGTCTGCGCTGCTCACACGCCTGCAAACATAATGCTCATGATCAGGATACACGCGATTCCGTTGTGTAAAATGACAGATGTTGTCGATGGGGTAATAGGCATTTGTTAGTGTTGGAGGGCCCACGGAAACCACGCTTGTCACCCACTTAACTCCGAATCCTGCCTGAACTTTCAAATGACTACGACCGTCCCTTCCTAGAGTAACAGGCCATTTCGTCGTTTGAGAACTTAGAGTTACAATAATTATAAGTTATTTATACCTAAAGGCGCAATACAAGATCGGAGAACATCAATGTCCGTATAATTATACATTTCCTTCTACTCTGCCTTTGAGAAAGGTCCTGCTAGGATCGAAACGTCAGGCCCACTAAATTTTAACATTTCCTTCTAATTTACACAGTAGATGGTCATCGGATAGTCATGATGGTCATGATAGAATCATGATAGAATCCTCATGTTGAAATATTACGGTTTGGATGCTGTAGTTTTCGAGAAATCGTCACTCAAACATCGACACACTTTATTAGTTGCGAGTAATAAACCATTTCGTACACCACAGAACGGTGCGAAAACCTTGACGGTCATTTGACTTTTTCTACTTTTTCAGGTTACCATTGGAGCTAAAATCTTCGCAGGATCTTTTCGGGAATGTTTAATGAACACACAAACCGTATCAATCTCTTCGATTATTACCAATGGTGTATAGGGCCTTTAATTGTGAACGAATTCGACGAGTACATTGAGAACACTACTGTAAACTACAGAGGTGGTAGACAACAATTACTAGTAGCGCGAATAAAACAGTTTTTCCCCGCAGAAGGTCAAAATGTTGTGCGCATGACGTTCAAGAATTCAGGGCCATGCACGCAGTCCATTCAAAGCAACTAAACAGAAATCCTGATCTTGTTTACTAGGAAAACAAACGGTTTGGAAAACTGCCCAATGCTGCAGCTATATAAAGCAGGAAATTGCGCAGATGTCATCACACTTTGCCATCAACTCTGTCACAAGCACCCTCCTCTTGTTCGTGTCGGACTCTCTCTCTCTCTCTCTTAGACAGCTCTCACTCTCTCTCAATCCCTCCCTCCCTTCCCCTCTCTCACCTTCTTTCTCCCTTCCACCCTCTCTTTCGCCTCGCCCTCTCCCCTCTCTCTTAGAAACTCTCTCCCTCCCTCCCCCTCTCCCCCCTCCCCCCTCTCTCTCTCTCTCTCTCTCTCTCTCTCTCTCTCTCTTTCTCAGTCTTAGTCCGATTCTGGTACTGAAGAAGGGAAGCAGCCGACACCATGAATGGCAGAATAGGCGGCTTATTCCGAGGACCTGTAGCCCTGTGTCTCCTGGGAGTGTTGGTGGGGGTTGGCGGCCAAGACATGCCGTTCGGTAAGTCGCTTCCGTACAGCTCAGTTCAAACCAAGGCTGGTGTGCGCCGATGCCGTGCCAAACATGATATATCGCTTCGGTGACCGGTGTGACCAGTTCTGAAGAGAGTCGAGAGACCCTCGCAAATGTGACCCGGCACAGCATAATGAGAAATAACCCCACTTTTGAGATTTTGAGATTTTATAAATGAAGTGAAAGAGTATACCATTAGCTTTCAATATCTAAAATCTAAAATATAAAATTTCCGAAAATACACAAAAAAAATTAGAATTTATTTGTAATCGAATTGTGAAGATACTTCAGGCGTTGTTTACTCAAAAAGTGTTTTGGTGGGATATTCCTCCTGTTGTTGTGCCGGGTCACAAATTGTGTGAGTTGTTGAACGCCTGAATAGGGGGTTACCTTGATACAAGGGATGTGTCAGAATATAAGCCGCGTTAGTGTAACTGATGAATCCCAATAACTTATGGCCTGTGGATATCGTTTACAGACTAACAAGTTGGGTTGAGCGCATAGGACCTTATAGCAGGATCTTAGTGGGACCTTAACAGGACCTACCGTAAAGAGGACCTCGGCAGGACCTTAGCAGAACCTTAGCAGGACCTACCGTAAGCAGGACCTTAGCAGGACCTACCGTAAGCAGGACCTTAGCAGGACCTTAGCAGAACCTTAGCAGGACCTACCGTAAGCAGGACCTCGGCAGGACCTTAGCAGAACCTTAGCAGGACCTACCGTATGCAGGACCTTGGCAGGACTTTAGCACGACCTTAGCAGGACCTACCTTAAGTAGGACCGCGGCAGGACCTTAGCACGACCTTAGCAGGACCTACCGTAAGCAGGACCTTAGCACGACCTTAGCAGGACCTTAGCAGGACCTACCTTAAGCAGGACCTCGGCAGGACCTACCTTAAGCAGGACCTCGACAGGACCTTAGCACGACCTTAGCATGACCTACCGTAAGCAGGGCCTTAGCAGGACTTTAACACGACCTTAGCAGGACCTATACCTTAAGCAGGACCTCGGCAGGACCTTAGCACGACCTTAGCAGGACCTACCGTAAGCAGGACCTTAGCAGGACTTTAACACGACCTTAGCAGGACCTATACCTTAAGCAGGACCTCGGCAGGACCTTAGCACGACCTTAGCAGGACCTTAGCAGGACCTTAGCAGGACCTACCGTAAGCAGGACTTTGGCAGGACCTTAGCAGGAGCCTATAGCAGAACCTTTTTTCTCAAAGGCTTTGACTCTATTTCCTGCTAGGATCGAAACGTCAGGCCCTCGTAATTCTTGAGATTTGAGTCGTGGTCATTTCAGTAGCAGTTTGCAACATTTCTGCACGACTCCAATCTTCACACGGTATCCCATGCGTCCAACTTGAAGTGTTTTGTGTTAGTGTCATCGTCCCACACAGCACCTAGACATAGGCATACTGCCAGTCTTTAAGGAGAGCCGCTCTTTGTTCGACTGGTTTGAGTAATAACCCTGGATGGTACCTTAAGATCCTATAGGTTTGTGCACAAGCTTTACGTCCCTATTTCTAAACATTTTCCAAACCAATGAACTTGGGATTCACAGTGTGTGCTTTTGAGAGCATTCTCTATCTGTTTTAAAAAACATGGACAGTAAAATACGTTTCTATATTATATAAAGTATAGTGGGACATTGGGGGAGACGCTGAAATGTCTCCCTTAATGTCGAGCGTCTCCCTATTGGTACCTTTAATAGCGACAATGTGTCTCCCTATATAAGGTCCTGGACACTGGACAGGTTGCAATAACAACTTGAACGGCCTTTATAAAGCGCTCTCATTGACACGGAAGATGATTGTGTAGCGATGGCCGTGGTCGTCGAACGGATGATCTGCGCAATAATGGCGGATGCGCGGCTACGCCTGCTGTATATTGTGGGCGAAAGGGAGACATCAGGATACATCCATGCAAATTAAATCGAGCTCTTTCGTCGAAGAGAGAAAAAAAGTGACTAATTGCGGAGAATTCACTGCGAAAGCGAAAGTTGATTTTGTTCTAAGTGCGTCACGGGCTTGTCCTAGATCATGCAAGCGGGACACGTGGGCATGGCCGAGAATTGAAAATGAAATGGGTCTCACGCGCGCGGTACCTTTGGATACGGTGGTTTACGAAACGTCAAGGAGAAACCTCATTATTTGAAACCAAAATGGGTCCGTTTGGTTAGATATCCGACGGGCAGTACAGAAGAAACTGACCATTACAGTCAGCTCACTGTAGGCCCTATATATAAGGAGAGCTCGGGGTTGTTCATTAAAGGCCCTTTGCAACATTGGTAAAAGCCAAAAGACTGCCACAGTTTGTGTGTTTAAAAAGAAATCATGCGAAGGTTTTAGCTGAAACTGTAATCTGAGAGAGTAGAAAAAGGCACCGTTCTGTAGTGTAAGAAATTGCGCAGGCCTGTTACTCGCGAGTAATAAACTCTTCATCAATGTATGAGCGAAGATTTCCCGAGAGGTACAGCATCCCAGACCGTAAGATTTCAAGAGGAAGCTTTTATCATGACCATCTACAAACTGTGTAAATTAGAAGGAAATCTGTGAACATCAATGTTTTCCGATCTTCCCAACGTTGTATTGGGCCTTTAACTTGGCTGCCAGGCTGCATAATGACAGGGTTGGATTTCACGAAGCCCTACCATGCATCATAACTCAACTTAGACTGATAACCCGTCGAAAGTGCGAGTGCGCCGTATGGTTTCTGCTCCTCACGAATCGTCTTGCGATCGTTCGTGCGTTACGGTGGGCTTGGGGAAATCGCCCCACTGCAGTTCACGGCGGATCGCTAATTGCCCCTTTTCGAAAATCCGGCTCATTCTTCCACTTGAGATATTAAGCGCATTTATAGGTACTTTCTAAAGGTGTACCACGGAACTCAAAAACTAAGCCCTAAATCTTGCCCTGGCTCATGGCCTATATTTGGGTCCGGCTTTGTCCAAGTCACTCGACTTACGACGCCCCATGATTTGGCGGAAGCCGACGACTTACGTCAGTTTTTGATTTGAGTTTTGAGTTTCGGTTTCGTGAACTCGGGTGCCAATCTGGTGACTTATCATCCATCTCGCCAGCTGTCGGCTCTATGAATTTGCTTTGTGCTGTTGAGCAGGAATCGCTCATGGTTTCTAAACCCAGCGGTTTACCGCGAAACCGAGATGTAAACGTCACCATAGATCACCGCCAGTTACAAGTTCTTGACGCTCGCGTGTGTAAACGGGCCTTTAAAGGCCCGATACAACATTGGGAAGATCGGAAAAACATTGGTGTCCACACATTTTCTTCTAATTTACACAGTTTGTAGATGGTCATGATAGAATCCTCATGTCAAAATCTTACGGTCTGGAATGCTGTACTACTCTAGAAATCTTCACCCAAACATCGACAAATGGTTTATTACGAGTAATAAACTAATGTCTAACACTACGGAATGGTGCGAAAACCGTGACGGTTTTTAACCGTTTGAGCTAAAAACTTCGCAGGATTGCTTCTTTGGGATGTTTAATGGTTTAACACGCAAACTGTGGCAATCTTTTGACCTTGACCAATGTTGCATTTTGGGCCTTTAACCCCCACTCGCCGTCACCCTTCCGCAAACACCAATACCCTTTCATATCGTTGGAAAACCACCAGTGATGACCAACGCAATGATCTCACGTCCCTCACGTGCGACAACCGCAACGGATTGTGCGACGGAAAGTGCCGCGGTAATGATTAATACATTCGCTCATCGCCCCCTTTGTGGGTGCAGTGTTTGTTGTCGACGGAAATGCAATTCGACGGTGGGTATATGCAATCCTCCTCAGGGTCGACGAGATTCCAATCCGCCACTCCTGCATTTCCCCAGAGTTAACTTTAGCTCAGACATCAGCATTGTCTGAACATTTCCCTCCCTTCGTCGTCCATTGAAACGGCATTTGAGAAGATACTCCGTTTACTCCCCCCCCTACCCACGCCCCCTCCCCAAACACCAAACTGCAACAGAGAACCCCGAATCCATGATTTCCGCTTTTGGATGACAGAGACGAAGCTGCAGCCAGCACCCGAGCCTGAAATAAAATGTTGATAAAAACCCTTTGAAAGTCCAAAATGATAACCGTTTTCATTGTAAATGAATGTAAGTTGGTGGCACTCACATTCAATAGGGGTTTGCCGGCCCTACTCGACGGGGTTTTGCCAGATTGCCTATACTGAAAAAAGCAGCTGGTTTCTTTGAAGTGTGAACCATTTTTCAAAACGGATTATCGCCTCCAAAAAGCCGAAGCCAAAGGCTTCCCATTTTCATGCCTGGCACTTTCAAATGGAATGGAATACACGGAGACAAAGCCAGGCGCAGAGCCTGAGCCTAAGCCACGATTATTTATTTTTCTCCACGACACCGCCCCGGCCAGAGAAGCTGAGAGATGTGACGTCAGAGAGATGTGACGTCAGAGAACGCAGTCGCACTCAGTGTGTTCGAGATGGCACGAGGGAAGAAGTCCAACCCCGCCATGCCCATGACGTTGTAAAATGGAGTCCGAAGTTTAATCCCAAAATACATGGAAGGGCTGAACCAAGTCCCCTTATGTAGGCTCGGGCGTGTGCTCCCGGTGTTAGGTTCCACTCATCCCTTATGATGTCACAGTTATTGAAAAACGCCTTTATGGGAATTAATAAGACTTAAGGCCTTGCATGGTGAATAAATATAGGAAGGTTTGCGCTGACACCATGTATAAGGTCTCTTAAAGGAAGAGGTGTGGTTCTGAAAAAGATTCTGAGTGGTAACTCGACGTTTCGACCAGTATGCTCTCCTGATGACGGCCAGAGCATACTGGTCGAAACGTCGCGTTACCACTCAGGTTCTTTTCAGAACCAAACCTCTTCCTTTAAGAGACCTTATACATGGTGTCACCGCAAACCTTCCTATATTGTTTATGGGAATAGTATCTGGGTGAATACTCTGTGCAGTAGATAGGACAAACACTCTTCAAAGTCAACGACAAAGCCCAAACTGAATCTATTGTCACAGATAATTATAACATGATGTTTGCGTCGAGGAGAATGTAATTCAATGAGGTTTTGCCCTTGCTCGACGTGATAAGCACCGAGTGCTCAGTGCTTTGCCCGGTGCCTGATGAAAAAATATTTCAGGCAGCTCAGGCGGGATTCGAACCCGCGACTCCTGCTTTCTAGTGCAGACGTCTTAACCAATTGGATTGATTGAATTGATTGGTTTGGTGTTGAGAGGAACGGAGCCAGCTGTCGATTTCACCAACCGCATAGTAACTTACAGATCCATTGCCGTGAGAACGTGCGATACACGGAAACCATACGGCTTCTTTCACAACTTATCAATCGTAAGTTGAGTTTCCCTTATACTCAGGCCCAGTTGTGGGTTAAGAGTTCCTGTTCATCGTCCGATTCGGGAACAATGTATACGTGTCTGTCCTAGTTTCCCAGGTTCAATGAAAGGTTATTTAAACACACCATGTATATCACCGCGGATGTAAAGTTTATTTGTGCACCCTCACCCAAACAGAGGGTTGGACCTTTTTTTCGAATAGAGAGAGGGAGAGAGAGAGAGAGAGAGAGAGAGAGAGAGAGAGAGAGAGAGAGAGAGAGAGAGAGAGAGAGAGGAGAGAGAGAGAGAGAGGGAGAGAGAGAGGGAGAGAGAGAGAGAGAGAGAGAGAGAGAGAGAGAGATAGAGAGAGAGAGAGAGAGAGAGAGAGAGGGGGAGAAAATTGGAAATTGGTTCCATCTTTTTGTTTTGAGAGAGAGATTGGTATAATCTGGAGGCACATGAGTTTCCAATATTCGAAGAAAAAAAAAGGAAATTTGATTGGACCGGGATTTGAACCAAAGAGCTCTGGCTTAACGTACTCCCCTAAACCTTCCAGCTCTTAGTTGGAAGTCTTAGTTCATCTTTAATGAAATTATGACAATTTGCCGTCGATTTCACCTCCTTGGTTTGTTTTAAACTTGTACAGAAACTAGATCGTGTATAAAGTATGGAAGTGAACGAATACGGCGTATTATTTGGCTCCCTCTCTCTCCTCTCTCTCTCCTCTCTCTCTCCTCTCTCTCTCCTCTCTCTCTCCTCTCTCCCCTCCCCTCTCTCCCCTCCCTCCTCTCTCTCCCTCCCCCTCTCTATCTCCTCCCTCCCTCTCTCTCCCCTCTCTCTCTCCCCCTCTCTCCCCCTCTCTCCCCCTCCCCCTCTCTCTCCCTCTCCTCTCTCTCTATACTCCCTCCCCCTCTCCTCCCCCTCTCTCTCCGCCCTCACTTCTCTCCCCCTCTCTCTCTCCTCCCTCCCCCTCTCCCTCTCTCTCCTCCCTCCTCTCTCTCCCTCTCCCCCTCTCTCCTCACCCCCTCTCTACCCCGTCTCCCCGTCCCTCTCTCCATTCCTTCCTCTTTCTCCCTCTTCCTCTCCAGCCTCCCTCTCTGCAGCCGTGGACGGGATGTGGAGTGAGTGGAGTCAGTGGTCTAATTGTACCGCGGAGTGTGGCACCGGAAACACGTCACGACACCGCACGTGCACCAATCCCGCCCCGCAATACAACGGGACAAGCTGCAACGGGACCAGCGAAGAGCGGGATACCTGCGATACCAACATCACATGCCAAGGTACTAAAGGTAGATACCGCATTGTTATAATGCGCACAAAGATATTCCTCAAAGAGATACTGTCCCAACATACCTCACATCTAGGCCTAATACGTTTGCATATACCTCCTCCTATCTGCCTCCTCTTTCTTTCCACCTCGCTTCTCTCTCCTCTCTCTGTTTCCTCTCTCCTCTCTTTACGAACCTCGATCTTCTTCTCTTTGTCTCTCCACCTCCCTATTCTCTGTTTCTCTCCCACCTTTCTCCCTTCTCTCTATTCTTCCTTCACCGCTCCCTCGCTTTCCTCTCTCTCCCTCTCTCCCACTCCCCCTCTCTCCCTCTCCACCCAACTCTCTCTCTCCTTCCTCTCTCTCCCTCTCTCTCTCTACCCAACTCTCTCTCCTTCCTCTCTCTCCCTCTCTCCCTCTCCACCCAACTCTCTCTCTTCTTCCTCTCTTTTCCTCACTCCCTCTCCACCCAACTCTCTCTCTCCTTCCTCTCTCTCACTCTCTCCCTCTCCACCCAACTCTCTCTCTTCTTCCTCTCTTTTCCTCACTCCCTCACCACCCAACCCTCTCTCTCCTTCCTCTCTCTCCCTCTCTCCCTCTCCACCCAACTCTCTCTCCTTCCTCTCTCTCCCTCTATCCCTCTCCACCCAACTCTCTCTCCTTCCTCTCTCTCCCTCTCTCCCTCTCCACCAAACTCTCTCTCTCTCTCCTTCCTCTCTCTCCCTCTCTCCCTGTCCACCCAACTCAACTCTCTCTCACCTTCCTCTCTCTCTCTCTCTCTCCCTCTTCTCCCAACTCTCTCTCTCCTTCCTCTCTCCCCTCTCTCCCCCTCCACCCAACTTTCTCCCCTCCCTCCTCCCTCCCCCTGCCGCCTCCTCTCCCTCTCTGCAGCCGTTGACGGCAACTGGAGTGAGTGGAGCCAGTGGTCCAATTGTTCCGCGGAGTGTGGCACCGGAAATACGTCACGACACCGCACGTGCACCAATCCCGCCCCAGAGTACAACGGGACCAGTTGCAACGGGACCAGCGAAGAGTGGGATACCTGCGATACCAACATCACATGCCAAGGTACGAACGGCAGATGCCATTGTTATAATGCGCACAAAGAAGAGACTATGAGGCTTAATGCATTTCTTAAAGAACTACTGTCCTAATAAACCCTATTATGCATGAATACTGCCTTCGCACCTCCTCATCTCTGTCTCCTCTTTCTCTCCAACCTCCTCTCCTCTCTCCTCTCTCGGTTTCCTCTCTCCTCTCTCGGTTTCCTCTCTCCTATCTCTCCCCTCTTTTCACTCTTTGTCTCCCCATCTCTCTTTTCTCTCCTCTCTTTCTCTCTCCACCTTTCTCCCTTATCTCTCCTGTCCCTCCACGACTCCTTCCCCCTCTTTCTCCTCTCCCTCTCTCCCTCTCTCTCTCGCTCTCTCTCTTCCCTTTTTCTCTCCCCCCCTCTCTCTCTCTCCCCTCCCCTCCTCTCCCTCTCTGCAGCCGTTGACGGCAACTGGAGTGAGTGGAGCCAGTGGTCTAATTGTTCCGCGGAGTGTGGCACCGGAAATACGTCACGACACCGCACGTGCACCAATCCCGCCCCAGAGTACAACGGGACCAGTTGCAACGGGACCAGCGAAGAGTGGGATACCTGCGATACCAACATCACATGCCAAGGTACGAACGGCAGATGCCATTGTTATAATGCGCACAAAGAAGAGACTATGAGGCTTAATGCATTTCTTAAAGAAATACTGTCCTAATAAACCCTATTATGCATGAATACTGCCTTCGCACCTCCTCATCTCTGTCTCCTCTTTCTCTCCAACCTCCTCTCCTCTCTCCTCTCTCGGTTTCCTCTCTCCTCTCTCGGTTTCCTCTCTCCTATCTCTCCCCTCTTTTCACTCTTTGTCTCCCCATCTCTCTTTTCTCTCCTCTCTTTCTCTCTCCACCTTTCTCCCTTATCTCTCCTGTCCCTCCACGACTCCTTCCCCCTCTTTCTCCTCTCCCTCTCTCCCTCTCTCTCTCGCTCTCTCTCTTCCCTTTTTCTCTCCCCCCCTCTCTCTCTCTCCCCTCCCCTCCTCTCCCTCTCTGCAGCCGTTGACGGCAACTGGAGTGAGTGGAGCCAGTGGTCTAATTGTTCCGCGGAGTGTGGCACCGGAAATACGTCACGACACCGCACGTGCACCAATCCCGCCCCAGAGTACAACGGGACCAGTTGCAACGGGACCAGCGAAGAGTGGGATACCTGCGATACCAACATCACATGCCAAGGTACGAACGGCAGATGCCATTGTTATAATGCGCACAAAGAAGAGACTATGAGGCTTAATGCATTTCTTAAAGAAATACTGTCCTAATAAACCCTATTATGCATGAATACTGCCTTCGCACCTCCTCATCTCTGTCTCCTCTTTCTCTCCAACCTCCTCTCCTCTCTCCTCTCTCGGTTTCCTCTCTCCTCTCTCGGTTTCCTCTCTCCTATCTCTCCCCTCTCTTCACTCTTTGTCTCCCCATCTCTCTTTTCTCTCCTCTCTTTCTCTCTCCACCTTTCTCCCTTATCTCTCCTGTCCCTCCACGACTCCTTCCCCCTCTTTCTCCTCTCCCTCTCTCCCTCTCTCTCTCGCTCTCTCTCTTCCCTTTTTCTCTCCCCCCCCCCCTCTCTCTCTCTCCCCTCCCCTCCTCTCCCTCTCTGCAGCCGTTGACGGCAACTGGAGTGAGTGGAGCCAGTGGTCTAATTGTTCCGCGGAGTGTGGCACCGGAAATACGTCACGACACCGCACGTGCACCAATCCCGCCCCAGAGTACAACGGGACCAGTTGCAACGGGACCAGCGAAGAGCGGGATACCTGCGATACTCACGTCACATGCCAAGGTAATGTGTTTATTCACATGCACCAAAGCCATGTTATACCATCGAACAAAACACACTGTGTTCTTCGTTAATCCGTAAAAAGAAAAATGCTGACAAAACTTTCATGAAAGGGTTTGAAGGATTCTAGCTGAAGTGTCGTTGGTAATGAAAAGAAAAAAATGCGAAAGTTTTTAGCATCTCTGGTGGTCATCTTCTCGTGATTTATTCTCGAATTTGTTTAGACAAGTTTGATCGCATACGCACGACCTACTAATGACGTACGTGATGTTGGGAACATCTTGGTGACCCCCCCCCCCCCCCCCAGCGTATTTTTTCCCCAGGACGGGAGAGGCCATAATTAGCATAAAGGCGCGCTATTGGTTGCATTTTGTCAACGCGTGGTGAATTATTCATGAAATCATTCACTTACCCACCCAAATCTGGATTTGGGTACATCTATGGTGTACATTGTATAGACCTGCGTATAGTATGCATGTGTGTGCAGGCCTACATAATGTAACTAGTGTATAACTACACCACACGCGTGTACTAAAGATGTCGGCGCGCAAAAGTATCATGAATAATTCACCATGTCTGGATAAAATGCAACCAATAGCGCGCGTTTATGTTAATGGTGGCCTTTCCCATCCTGGGGAAAAAAATACGCCCCCAGGAATCACGACAAAATTATGGGTCATTCACCCTTTCTAGTATTGTATTGGGTCCACGGATTCCGCGCATTGTGATTGGCCAACGTGTTCCAAACTCTTGAGGGCGCACTATTGTGAATAGCTCGTACTTTGGTAAATGTCTCGCACATTTCTTGCGAATTTTATCCGAGCTTTTCACGTTTTCACGAACCTTTCGCGTACTTCTTGAGAACACAAAGTAGACATGCATGTCTGTCATTTGAATCAGAGAGCAGTTTACACAAATTTAGTTCTTTTCATTAGGCCTATATAGGCCTATCTTTTATCGAAGATCCTTGCCCATTTCTCCATGCAACAATGTATGTTCTCGAGCTATCCGTGTTTTTACTACAACGAACATGGTATCTGAAACCCGACAGAGGGAATTAAATGGATTCCCGATTCAATGTCATAGTTTCCATTACCCGAAAAGGGTACACTCTTTCCGTGTACGATCTGAAGTAAAATGTGGATGGATATTTTTTTCTCATGTGACTCTGACAGTGGACGGTGGATGGGCTTCTTGGTCCAGCTGGTCCGCCTGCAATGCCCCCTGTCAGTCCAACACCGTGGGCGTGGTCATTCGTCAGCGGCAGTGCAATAACCCGTCGCCCGCAGGCGGAGGGTCACAGTGTCGGGGCTCCGTCTTCGACTGGGTGACGTGTCAGCCCAGTTGCTGAGCGACACGGGCCGAGGAAGACGGATTTTTTATTTTTTATTTTTTATTTTTTTTAGGCTTCTACGTTTAGGTTTCCTTCTTGTCCACAACAACAATCTAGATCAGACTTCCACGGTGGAAGTACAAAGTGGCAACACCGTGCAGCACATCCGCCACTGAAGGGATGTGCACGGCTGCGGAAAGAGCCGGTAACTCAACCCTTCGGGAAGCGGTGCACCGTCCGGCGCCCTTCGTCGGGGGACCGCCGCACTCCCGAGACTTACATGTCGTAGGGACCAATCATCAGCGCCGCCTGCAAGGGCCGCGGAGATCGAGGGGAGCAGAC
This sequence comes from Luidia sarsii, assembly GCA_949987565.1. Taxonomy (NCBI): domain Eukaryota; kingdom Metazoa; phylum Echinodermata; class Asteroidea; order Paxillosida; family Luidiidae; genus Luidia; species Luidia sarsii. The sequence goes on along the minus strand of OX465103.1, from coordinate 21,702,778 downwards.
TACTGCTTCTGCCGTGTATGTTCTTCACTCGGATATATAGTTATACTGCACAACAAACAACGGTCACAACCAGACACTTTCACACACTCTCTCCATATGCAGACGCGTTTGGATCGCCGATCACAGCTGTTCTGATCAACTAACCAGAACTTTGGTTCACTCTGACAAGATTTGCAGACGCGTGTTCAGCAAACATCGGAAACCATTCAAAGGAACACAGGCTACTACACGACTGAACTATCATACTGACTGAACGACAACAATAACAGGGTTTTATTCGGATAATAACTGTGGCCTTAGTAACAACGCCCAAACTCATAAAACAATGTCCCTAGCGGCTGTGGTAGTGTAAAAGCGGGAATTTGGCGCGATCGGCTCGGTCTGTTATCAGCCGAAAGTACTAAACCATTTCTGTCAGAGGTGGATTGCTGTACTTACCGAAGACAAAATTAATATAATTAAAAAAAATGTATTTAAGCGTATCTTTAAAAAAAATCTTTTCGGCTTATACGTGTAATGTATTTTTTATTATATTTGTATAATTAATATAAATCTAATGCTTTCTCTATTATTAATAAGGAATGAAACAATGGCAAAGAAAACTTTAATTGGACGGGATTTGAACCAAAGACCCCGGTTTTACGTAGCAGCGTTAGTTGAACAAAAGTTCCAAGTCAGTTTATCATCAATTGTTTGAATTAATACAAAGTTATTATATGGGGGACTGGGATTTCAAATTAAACCGCCGTTGGGGGCGCTAACAATGTTTGAGTTTGCCCACACAATTTCACGCGAATAACTTGGGAAGTCTTCCAAAAGTTTTTTTCAGAGGGGCCAGTCGCCCAGTGGGGCAGTCTACTAAGAGCTTCCCATTACGAATTGAGGGATTGAGGAAAGGCTCCAGGAAGAGCGTTTCATTTGTCCTTCGAGTCCAGGCCCATTGGCTGGTGAGTCGTCACACCGTGAGAAAACGCTATAATTTTGTATACATTAAGAGGGACTGGACTGGTCGCTGCCGGTAGTTTTTTTTTTCATTTACTTCGGTTTGAGTTGTTTTCCGTCAGGAATGTCATTCATGGACAACAACCTAATAAAGATGGGACATCAACCAAAACAAAAAAAGATGAGGAGTTGCCCATAGCATAACACATTTTAGTCTTCATAGATATGTCATGATATTTGCGTCGGGGAGTATGTAATTCGATGAGGTTTTGCCCTTGCTCGACGTGATAAAGACTGAATGCTCAATGCTTTGCCCGGTGCCTGATGAAAACAAAAATAGTCTTGCCCGGGTCGTCTCTGGATCCGGGACCGTCTGAGTAGGCCTACACGTTGGCGGACTCCCGTGCGCCCCTGCGTGTTGCGACAGTTATATTTTTGGAAAAAGAGAACTCACAATAACTTATCTATCTCGGAGGATTACCGAACGGTTGGATACTAATTATTGATATCATAAATATTTGCACTAACAGTACAGAGAAGAAAGATAATTTACTTGTAAAATTTAATTCCATTATTCCAAATGTTCACGAAAAGTAAGTTACACAAAAAAAATGTTACAAAGGGCTTATTGACATGTAAAAAACAATCTATACGTAGAGGACGTATTAGTTCCTTCGTAGCAGGAATTGAAAGCCGAAAAATACCTATTGTAATATTTATGTGAATAAGAAAGAATAAGCCTATTTTGGGAAACTGTGAAGTACTAGAATTGAAAGAATTGGAAGCCGAAAATTGCCGGTTTCTGTATAGTAATGTGTGAATAGGAAAATCTTTGGGTAACTGAGAAATACTAAAACTGAAAGAATTGAAAGCTGAAAATTACCGGTTGCTATATATTTTTGTGAATAAGAAAGAATCTTTGGGAAACTGAGAAGTACTAAAACTGAAAGAATGCTTGAATTTGAAACTTGAGTCATCACTATTTATGGTGTACGAACTGCAGATTGATTATTTGAGTTGGGTTCTGCTTTAAATGTGGTGTCAATTAAAAAAACCCAGAGTGGTGAAATATTTGTTAAGCATAGCACTGGTTGACCGTGTCTCGTTCCTCCTTGTTCGCGGCTCGTGATGTGTATCTCTGCCCAAACTGTCCGTAATGAAGCTTTCGAAGAATGCGCACTAAAATAATGAGGGTTACGACCGCCCACATTCTCACCGTCAACGACATTAGACGCGGCGTTTCCATAGGAAAAGTTAAGGATTCGTTGTCGCACGAATTCTTTATCGTCGACGATGACAAGGAATTCCCTCAAGTATTTTTCACGTTTCGTTGTAGCGCCCTCTAGTGCATGAACGCGTTCGGTTCAGACAATTGCACAACTGTAGCTAACATTTTACGATTGGTAATCCTCTTTTTTGAGAAACGCAGTGGCTGTTGTTACGGCAGTCGTCTGTTTAGTTCCCTGACTTCACAGTATTTGTCAGGATGTTTAGCTCTTGGAACCAGACTATCAGCTAATAGACTGGTTCAACCAGCCTGCAATGCTGATGAAATACAATCAAGTCAGGGAACCACACGGACGACTGCCGTAACAACAGCCACTGCGTTTAAGAAAATGCCTATTTTCTTAATTTTTCAAATTAATGCATAAAGTGTCCCTTTAATATGAAAATTTTCATTTGCTACATAGATTTAATACAATTGAACTATAATTCCCTAACATTGTATGTAAATAATAAGGTGCATTCGTGCAAAATAGAACGAGGCGAGATTTATAAAACACTTGCAGGGACAACCAAAGAATATGGTTTTTTTCATTGAAGAGAATTAGTTATCTTGCTTTTTAATGAGATTTTCAGTTTTCATATTTATGCCCTATGTTCATGGTCGTATTTCGCTTTTCGTTACCATTTCCAGGTTATCGGTTATCATTGTTGTGCTATGGTAAAGGCTATAGCCTACTGAACACGTGTCATTATTTGGGGAATGAAATGCAATGTTCTCCGTGGAATTGTTGTCATTCGAATCAACCAACCAGGCCAAATTTTCAAATGCCTAACGGCAAACAACACCGACCGAGCGACCGAGCGACCGAGCGACCGACCGAGTGACGGAGCGACCGACCGACCGACCGACCGGCGGGCGGGCGGGCGTTTACCAGTCTATTTGCAATCCCGTGCACTCACTTCGAATTGGTAGCGATTCATGTACATAACGAGCAACTGCACTCAGAAATGAGACATGGCCGATTGTTTAAGGGGGTTACCAACGCGAGGAAGGACCCCTCTATGTTTAGATTCACACGCCTGAATACACCGATCCACAAGGCCCTTGACAAATTGACCAATCACAACGCGCGGTTTAGGGTCCGACAAATTGCCGCCATTTTAAATTTCGTATTCTTTACTACACACTTTTTTGTTTACTTTTGTTTCGAATGTACCAGGCAATTCCTTTGCAAACCCGAGTTTTATCCTTAACCATGGTCAAGCGGTGTTTATATTTTCATTATAATTCTGAATCTCGATACCCTGGCAAGAGAGGAAATGTACATTTTGGACCTTTTCCAAAACCAAAGTCCAGCGGTGGTTGCGGGCGTGCAGTGGACGTGCACGGCGTGTGGGCGATCGTGACACGTTGTGTGCATGCGCGCAGCTGTTTGGCCGTTGCTATGGTGGGCGTGGCCTACTGGATCGGTGTATTGGTCGAGGGACGCCTTTATCCGTTAATGGAGTCAATGGGACAAAAACCAAAATGAAAGTCTACGTACCATTTGAGGGGGTAGGGGGGGGGTCCGCAACGTTGTGCCTTCTGGTGAGATCTGCGTCATGCATGGGGTCCACCGGGGTCGGGGCACAGGCTGCGGGTCCAAACAGAGGCATATAAGCGTCACGACGTATGACACTTAACCACTGTGGCTAAGCTATAAGTGCGCACGCGCGCAGCCAGGTTTTGCTGAGGCCTCCCCCATTCATTCCTCACTGTAGTTACAGGCACAAGCACGAAACAACCCTAACCCTTATCCTAATCCTAACCCTTACAACCCTAATCCTGAACCTAACCCTAATCCTAATCCTAACTCTATCAGTAACGCTAACCCAACCCGAACTGTAACTGTACCGTAACCAAACCCTAAACGTAGCGCGCTAAGCCTAAACCTACGCTGGTTTACAAAACACGTCCTTGTATAGTCCCCTCACAATTGACGGGGTACCAGCATGGCTCAAAGACGGTGGTTAAGCGTCATAATGTCGGTCATGTTATATATCTCACACAGCGCTTGCCGTTGACCTTCGTCGACCAGCCCACTCCGCCGGCGAGGCAGCAGGCTTCCCTGCCGTCCAGCTCCGTCAAGATCGGGTCCCAACACTTGCCCCGCCTGCCGATGGCCGTGCGGTTGAGGAAGCAGTGGCTCCGGGCGGCCTGCCGGCCTGCTGGTGGAAGCGAAAGAACCGAAAAAGGTGTGGATGGGCCCGTAGCTAGGTGCGGAGTGACTTGCTTGGCCCGGACCGGGCCGGCAGTAGTGGAGCAGCTCCGTAAGGGAAGCCGGATGCGGATGTTGAGCGACCCCTCTTTTTCCCTCACCCCTTCCATAGACCGATAACTGCATTATAATGATATTCCAATCATATTTTGTGAATCATAAAGGCAGCCTATTGTATCTATTGAGTGGAAATATGAAGTGTCGGAAAAGGTTGAATTTCCCTGCATTGTATCATCCTAACATGAAGGCTTGCGACAGCACATCTGTAATTATTCTGACTATCCCGTGGGCCTCTAATTGTGTAATTCATATGTGATTCACACTGCGTTCACACTTGATCTCGCAAGGAGGATCAGATCCTGCGGTCACGGAGGATCTGATCCAGTGCTGCGTTCACACTGGATCCTGATCCTGCATTGATCGCGCATTGAGCAGCGGAAACGCTCTCCAAAGGTTATCCACGTAGGTCACTAGTCATGCGCAGTAGAACGTCAGCACGGCCATGACGCGCGAAACACGTACACAAAGTATTGTTTTCGCGCGTTTTCCAGGCATGGGCCGGATGTGGTCGCTGTAAACCGCAGGATCAGATCCCGCATTGCGTCCACACTTGCATGTTGATCTCGCATGCGGGATCAGACCCGGGTCTGGCCCTTCCCAAAAGGAGGATCAGATCCCGGGATCTGATCCTGATCGCGCAAGCGTTCACACTTGCGTTGATCGCCCTTTGATCGCCCTTGCGGGATCTTATCCTCCTTGCGGGATCAAGTGTGAACGCAGTGTCAGCCGTTGATTCAACCGTGTTAACTCCCTTTCATGTTCTTCCTATCCCCTCCCATGTAGAACAATCTGACGATCCGTAAATCCCATCGCTATAGGCCCCCTATAACCGCACCCACAGTCGTACCTTTATCACTCAAGCCCGGCGAACCCTATCCTTTTGCGCCCTTTCTTTTCATGGTGACCCAGGCGTGATCCCGAATACAAGCGAATGCTGTCCTGGTGTGGTATCCAACCTTCTTGATTGAGCGTGAAAGGCAACGTGGACAAAGGGGTTTCGAGACTACAGTCCCAGAGGATCTTGCGCCGAAACCCCACACCAACACGGAAGAACAGGTATAGTACTGTACATGTCAAGGCAGGGAGCAAGGATTAGGAGTTACGACGGAAACCTATCGCTAATGCAATGTGCACAGTCCTTTGTCAACAGTGATGGTCACCGCGAATTCGCTGGTAACCAACAGACCATCACTTATAGGAGCCATCAGTGAAGTTGCATACTGGAGAAACGAATCACACGAACCCAAAATATTGATCTGTTCCTTGCTCCGTGGTCAAGCCTAGAATTCTCACATGTCTTTGTCCCTCACCACGCGGGAGTCATCGCTGCTCTCCCAACAGCCATTGCAGCTCACGAAGCAGCCATCACAGTAGCCACTGTTCCACTCGCTCCAAGATCCGCGTCGTCGCCCAAAACGGCAGGTTCGCTGAACTCGGTGCATGCAACTCAGTGCTTTGTCGCCCTCTACTGCCCGTCTGTGGATTAGTTAGTGTCAGAGTTACGCTGGGAATGGTTGAATAGTTAGGGTGCCCATTGCCACGGCACTAATTAAGCTATACCGAAACAACGGGACCAATTCTTGGTTTTGACCGATAAAAGAGCGTTAAAGCCGGCTCGTCAATCGAGAGTAAAACCAGGGCTTTCCCGTGATAGGTAACGGAGCTCATACTCGATTCAGCCTGCCCATAGTGGGCAGAGAGCACGTGTCAATGTTGTCTTCCGATTAGCATTCAGTCTCACGCCTGCGAGGAGAAAGAGGGAGATTCGCTGTGCTGTATTGACCCGGCTGGTGAGGCCCATTGGTACGGAATTCCACGTTACGCGGCAGCATTCGAGCTTGGATCTCCCGAATTTGTGCCGTCGAGGGCGCTCTGTCGTATCGTCGCATTTTGTCGGCTTCTGTCTGTCTGCTTGCTTGGTTTTGCTTGGTTAATGTGTTGTTTGACTGGTTGGATTTAAGGTTGGTTGGTTGGTTGGTTGGTTGTTTGGTTGGTTGGTTGGTTGGTTGTGTGTTCTGTTGCCCCTAAACTTGAAAAAAGGGGCTCAGCATTTTTTGAAAACCCCCTTTTTCCCACTGTATTATTTTGTGAAAAGTGGGAAATGGCATTTACTAATTCCCCCTTTTTTCAATTATGTATAAAGGGGGACTCCGTATAATGATTAATTTCGTTGGTTGGCTTGGTAGGTTGGTGGATATTTGAAATGTTGGCTGGCTGAATGGTTCGAATAAAACAATCATGATCCCACGAAGAACTAGAGATCTATACGACCTCTAGAAACTAAATTTCAACAAAAAAATGAGACAGATGCCAATTGTGTTCAGTAGGTCAAGGTTTTTAACCTAACTTAATACACTATACATGTACATAATACTAAATGCCTGAAAATGTTAACGAAACCAAAGTCTTAAATTAAGATACAAAATGAACGAATCCCTTTCAACGAAGACACGATATGAGTGATCAATGGCTATCCCTGTTAGTGTTTCATAAATCTATCCCTCGCTTTGTTTTAATTTGTACATAACGAATACACGATCATTATCTTTTACAATGTTAGGGAATAACAGTTCAGTTTTCAACACTTGGACATAATTATGTACATTAACGTATGTATAAGTACGTGTGGAGAGTGAATATTCTAATCAGAACTGATTGTGTTTCACTTCAAAGGACTTAGGAGATTTATCACAGACGTATTGAAAGAAACGTTAAATAATTAATTGTTAGCAACAGTAGCCCAATATTCTGAACCGGGCACAAGAGGGCGCTACAACGAGAAGTGAGAAACTGGCGTTGATTTTGGGGGTAATAAATTCCTACTGTACATCATAATAGATGGCTTACTTCTCAAAGGCCCGTGAAAAAAATGACGTCGGTAACATAATTTAGAGCTCAGCATTCTACACCCTGTACCGGGATACCATTCTCGTCAAATGTTGAGGGCCTGACGTTTGACATAAATAACCTATAGACGGACAAGAGCGGGCGCTAGACTGTAATTTCAGGACGCGTGAAAAACCATGGGCAAACTTGCTCGTCACGTCACACGGACGGACGTACGTACTCAGTGCAAGATTACGCATACTGGCCCGCCTTCAACGAGAAAAATGACCGCCAAATTTTGATTCCTAATTATTTCTAATAAAACACGCAAATACACATCTGTAATGGAGTATGTAGTCATCTCTGAAAAGTGCTTTTGATCTCAATCAGCATGGTTTCATACAAAAAAATCCAGTTTGAATCCATCATTCCGGGATTCCTCCATATTATGTTTGTGCACATTGTTAAACTAATTCCACCCATGGTTTCACATACAGTCGGGCGCCGTCACCATTACAGTATCCTGACGTCGTTTTCCATAGGCGTTGTGTGAGGCTGTCGGTCTATAGGTTACCGGTATTTACGCACGTGGTTTGGACCCTGCTAGGAAGGGACCATATCGCCCTCTACGTATAGATTCGTTTTGGGGTCATTTAAGTCAGTAAGCAATTTGAAACATTTGTGTAATTTTTTTTTCCGTGAACATTAAGAATAAATGAATTACCCGGTAAGTTCTACAAGTCAATTACCTTTCTTCTTTGTACTGTTCGTAAAATACGTATTGTTGTATCAAGAATCATATCCGAGATCGATGATTTATGTGTGAATTATCTTTAAACAAAAATATACTTTTACATCAGACGAAAACGAACACATGTACAGTTATATTATAACGATAAAAACCAGACTATAGTGTTGCATTGTACGGTATAAGCCCCAAAGGAACACAAAAAAACATGCTTAAATTAAGCTGTAGACTGAAAGAAACAATACGGGATTAAAAAAAAACCACCTCTAAACACCGCAGGAGGTGTCTCTGTTCAACTGCAGGTGATTTGTGACCCGGCACAGCATAATGAGGAATAACCCCCACTTTAGAGATTTAGAGATTTTCTAATGATGTGAAAGAGTATTTAGCTTTGCAATGATATCAAATTTATTTCCGTGTGAACTTTGTTGTAAATAGTACAAGGGGACTTCGCTCGTTCATTTGGTACCAGACACAATATAGCAGCACCATTCTAACTCCTCGAAAGCGGCCATTCAAAAAGGCAGGAACTGTACATTTTCATGTACACAAACACTCCCCGGAAATCCTCGTTTTTTCAACATTTAGAGACGGATTTCGAAAAAATCCTTTTGGACATTAATATCCTCCAATCCGAAAATCAAAAAAAAAAAAACATTGATTTTTTGTATCGAATTAAGGAGATACTTTGACTTCAGGCGTTGTTTACTCGAAAAGTGTTTTGGTGGGATATTCCTCATGTCGCTGTTCCGGGTCACATTTATCCTTTTAATAAACTATGATGCACATGTACTGATATCTTGCATTCAATTTACAACTTGTACACTGCGGGCCGTCCTCGAGAATTGATTAAGCGTCCAGTCTCCGTCGTGTATTGTTCTGGCGAATGCTGCTTCGTGCAGATGTACTTCCATCTCGCCCTCGTCCTCTTGCCCGCGGTAGGTGTATCTCTCTTCTTCTCCTTCGTCCTCCTCCCCCGTCTTCCTCGGCCCGTGTCGCTCAGCAACTGGACCGACACGTCACCCAGTCGAAGACGGAGCCCCGACACTGTGACCCTCCGCCTGCGGGCGACGGGTTATTGCACTGCCGCTGACGAATGACCACGCCCATGGCGTTAGGCATACAGGGGGCACTGCAGGCGGACCAACTGGACCAAGAACTCCATTCACCGTCCACTGTCAGAGTCACATGAAAAAAAAAAATCCATTCATTTGTTACATCAGATCGCACACGGGAATAGTCAATAGTGTACCCCTTTTCGGGTATTAAACGGAACCGATAAAATTAGATAGGGATTAGGGAACCCATTTACTTCGGTCGGTTGTGAGATACAGTGTACCTTGTTCGTTCGCCTAGCCCTATAGATCTTTTTTTTCACGTGACGCCATGCTGGACCGCCTTACAATGGCAGCGCACAGTGTAAACATTAGTTGTAGCATTATGGTTGTGCGTACACTCTCCGTAAAAAAGTGGTCAATAGTGGCGGCAGTGCTTTTGTTTGGTCACGTGGGTGAAAAAGGTCTATAGTCTGTTGACAAAATCTAGCCCCCCCCCCCTCCACACATGAATTTCGCATACATGTACATACTGTGCATTATGTAAACAATAGCCCACCAAAACAACTTTGTACCTCACTGGGTCATTCCTAGGCAGTTCGGAGCCAATCAACAAACTGCATAATAGAGATGGTAAATGCAAGGGCTGCTGGTCCTTGCAACCCCACCGCACTCGCGCAGTGTGGTAGAGGTACCCACATTCTATGACCCAGTGTGAAGGCAATTCATTGAGGTTTGCCGGCTGGACGTGATCAACACTGGGTACTCAGTGCTTTGCCCGATGCCTGATGAACAAATTCCAGGCAGCTTGAGGCGGCTGACTGATTTTATTTTACGCAGTGGCTGTTGTTACGGCAGTCACTGCGTGTGGTTCCCAGACTTGATTGCATTTCGTCAGCAGTGCTGGCTGGTTGAACCAGTCTATTAGCTGATAGTCTGGTTCCAAGAGCTAAACATCCTGACAAATACTGTGAAGTCAGGAAACCACACAGAAGACTGCCGTAACAACAGCCACTGCGTTTATCTTGTCTTTACATCCGGCATCGGGCAAACCACTGAGCACTCAGTGTTCGTCACGTCGAGCAGGCCAAACCTCAATGAATTACATTCTCCTCGACGCAAACATCATGTTTTATCAAATCTGATCATCACACATCATGTATTAAAGACCCAGGCACATAACCACTCGGTCAAGGATTTTTTTTTCGGTCTCTACTAACCTCTATACATTAAAGTCATTGGACCTAAGAAATGAGTTCGTTGACGTAGAAACGAGGCTTCGAAACCATACATTGCTGCATGGAACGAAGGATCTGAGATGAAAAGTATGAAATAATATACTGTACATGTAGGGGCCTACTCAATTTTTGTAAACTCATGCCCACTGATCTAAATGAGTGAAATGCATATCTAATGGTAAAAGTAATGCAGCAAAAGTACATGGGAACGGGGGGGGGAGGCAACGGGCTATTACATTGTAGCATACAAATGGCTATTACACTGTAGCGTACAAATGGCTATTACATTGTAGCATACAAATGGCTATTACATTGTAGCATACAAATGGCTATTACATTGTAGCATACAAATGGCTATTACATTGTAGCATACAAATGGCTGTTACATTGTAGCATACAAATGGCTATTACATTGTAGCATACAAATGGCTATTACATTGTAGCATACAAATGGCTATTACATTGTAGCATACAAATGGCTATTACACTGTAGCATACAAATGGCTATTACATTGTAGCATACAAATGGCTATTACATTGTAGCATACAAATGGCTGTTACATTGTAGCATACAAATGGCTATTACATTGTAGCATACAAATGGCTATTACATTGTAGCATACAAATGGCTATTACATTGTAGCATACAAATGGCTATTACATTGTAGCATACAAATGGCTATTACACTGAAGCCGTCATAAAGCTCTCTAAATGGTTGTCCTTTGCACTTCGGTCATTTAAGTCAGAAATCAGTTTCTAAATACATTTGAGTGCACACGGTATTACATTATCAACATCTTTAAATGCCAAACAAAAGCTAAGATTAAGAACAGATTTAGAACAGCGCACATAATGCTTGCATCATTAATTCAGCACATGCAAGGATATGAGTGCATTACTGTATTTCGCTGCGATATCATTTGCCTTGCCCGTGGTTTAGGGGCGAGGAGAGCGCATGCGCAGGTGTCTTGACGCAGAAGAGGAAGCGACTGCAATGGCTGCGACCGGGCGGAACACACAGGCTTTTTGTGTATAATTCTGTGTTTGCTTGTTTTTAATCGCTTTCCTTTAGACGCGTTAATATGAATTATAATGGTGCGCCCTCAAGAGTCCAACGTAGAAAAAACCACGACCTCCACCAGCACCAGCGCAAGCGCCAGTCCCAGCCCCAGCCCCAGCCCCAGCCCCAGCCCCAGCCCCAGCCCCAGCCCCAGCCCCAGCCCCAGCCCCAGTCCCAGCCCCAGCCCCAGCCCCAGCCCCAGCCCCAGCCCCAGCCCCAGCCCCAGCCCCAGCCCCAGCCCCAGCCCCAGCCCCAGCCCCACCACCACTACCAGGCCACCACCACCAGGCCACCACCACCAGGCCACCACCACCACCACCACCACCACCACCACCACCACCACCACCACCACCACCACCGCCACCACCACCAGGCCACCACCACCACCACCACCATCACCACCACCACCACCACCAGGCCGCCGCCACCACCACCACCACCACCACCACCACCACCACCACCACCACCACCACCACTACCACCACCACCACCACCACCGCAAAGATGTGCAGTTGAAACCCAAACAAGACTGTAGACAAGGGGCTGTTCAATACCTATGCACGATTCGTCGGGCAGACATCGGCTCGTCTCCGTGCTTGGTCCGATGCAAGCGCTCCCTCGCAGGCAGGTCCGCGTCCTCGTAACGTTGCCACCGCACGACGAGGGGCACTCGGTCCATTCACCCCACTCGCTCCACGTGGAAATATTATCTGCCATACGACAAACATGTAAACCCGGTCAAGCGACCATTTCCACCGTCCAACCCCTCAAGCCAACAAGTGAAGTGTAGCCGATACAAAACGAGAAACTGCACTCAACGGGTGAATCTAGACTCAGTAATGAGACTTGGCCGATTGTTCATGGAGGTTACCAACGCGAGGAAGGGCGCCCTCTATGTTCGGATTCACCAGCCTCAATTTGTTTTAAGGACGCCCTTTCTACGCCTGCGGAGTCAGCAGGACGGAAAAAAGAACGAGTCTCCGTACCATTTGGGGTTTCCGCAACCTTGTCTCCTGGTGGGGATTGCGTCACGGGGTCCACCAGCAGGGTCGGGTCACCGTGCACAGACTGCAGGTCCAAACAGGCAGGGACACAGCGCTTGCCGTTGACCTTCGTCGACCAGCCCACTCCGCCGGCGAGGCAGCAGGCTTCCCTGCCGTCCAGCTCCGTCAAGATCGGGTCCCAACACTTGCCCCGCCTGCCGATGGCCGTGCGGTTGAGGAAGCAGTGGCTCCGGCCGGCCTGCCGACCTGCTGGTGGAAGCGAAAGAACCGAAAAAGGTGTGGATGGGCCCGTAGCTAGGTGCGGAGTGACTTGCTTGGCCCGGACCGGGCCGGCAGTAGTGGAGCAGGACACGGTGTTCACAGCGACGTCGCCGGAGTCAAGTCCCCAGTTGTGACGGCCACGTGCGGCGGTGGAGACGGCGCAGTTTGGCATCCGAACTCCCCCCCCCCTCTCCCCCGTCATCACCAAGACGAAAAACCAGGCTGGATGTGCTCGGCTATCGCACGACCACTCAATAGCGTTGAACCGAACACCAAAAACCCACCCCTGAAGTAACAACAGAACTCTTGCGTACAACCGATCCACGCGAGAACACAGGCGATTCTCAATACTATAGCGCGCCCTCTAGAGGGCTTGCAACGCGTTGGCCAATCACAATGCACATAATTCGTCGCCTCTTTCCATCCAGGGCACGTCTACCCGTCTCAGATTCTGGCTTAATCGTTTCTTACTTTCTCTCATTCTTCCGTCAGTTTGAAGTACCAAGAAATGCAAACGGGAGGAATGGCTTTGCTTTTGAAAGTTACATTGCAATTTTGAAAAAAATAAGCCAATGGCCTCGCGCTTTCAAGTGGATATAAATAGAAATGCCTCTGAAAAAAACTTGTGGTCAGATATTGACTTGAAGGTTTGCAATGCATGGTTGGTGGAAATACTATAGTGGAAGGTTTGACTCCCTATAGTCTCCTGCAGTGACGACGGGCAGAGTACACACTACTCGAAACGTTGAGTTACCGGCTCGTCTCAGAGCCACACTCCTTCTTGACAGAGGAGTGCTACATGATGTGACCGCAAACCTTCCACATTTAAAATTCGCAAGCAACGCGCAGCAAACCTGTGAATGATAACAAAACGTATGCGCCTATGCTGTTCCAAGCTATTAAACACAATGGTCGTTCGCCAGGAGTACGGTGTTGACGAGATCCTTGCCAACTTTTACTAAAGTGGCTTGCACGCCATAAAATACAAATCAACATGTCGGATGTTTTCCAACCCGGATCAGAGACCTGAATATGAGAGGGCTGTGATGGGGTTGATTTACGACATGGCGAGGTCAGAGGTGAATCAAACAATAGAATTAATCCGATCTGCTTCATCCGATCTCTTTCAACGCATAAGCCCAGTGGTCCACCTCTTTGGTATCCTTCCAAGCCCTTTCTTGGAAACATTGCCCCCCAAATTGTTTATTTACAGCTTTCGATTTCATGTAAGCGAAGCTTGATCCGACGATAAGAGTGTTAGTTCAAGCAGCCCCATTCTCTCTCGTTAAACTGCTATGGAGGCTTTGTTTGAAGAAATAAAAAAAACCGCAGTGGCTGTTGTTACGGCAGTCGTCCGTGTGGTTCCCTGACTTGATTGTACTTCGTCAGCATTGCAGGCTGGTTGAACCAGTCTATTAGCTGATAGTCTGGTTCCAAGAGCTACACATCCTGACAAATACTGTGAAGTCAGGGAACCACACGGACGATTGCCGTAACAACAGCCACTGCGAAAAAGAAAACACCCACCCTGGCCTGCTGACTGACTGGGAGGACCAGAAATGTGACCCGGCACAGCGACATGAGGAATATCCCCCCAAAACACGTTTCCAGTAAATGTTTTAGAGGACATACAATTTGTGCAGGGGTCGATATTATTAAACTCATAAATTTCGGTCAATTATATATATGACCAGGCACAGCGACATGAGGAATATCACAACAAAACACTTTTCCAGTAAACAATGCCTGAAGTCAAAGTATCTCCTTAATTCGATTAAAAATCAATTTTTGTTTTTTGTATTTTCGGAAAGTTAATGTATTGGAGGATGTTATGTCAAAAGGATTTTTTCCGAAATCCGTCTCTAAATGTTGAAAAAACGAGCGTTTGTGCGCTGTTTTCATGAAAATGTAAAGTTCCCGCCTTTTTGAATGGCTGCTTTCGAGGAGTTAGACTGGTGCTGCTACATTAAATTGTGTCTGGCGCGAAATGAACGAGCGAAGTCCCCTTGTACTATTTACAACAAAGTTCATACGGAAATAAATTCTCAAAATCTCAAAATCTCAAAATCTCAAAAGTGGGGGTTATTCTTCATTATGCTGTGCCGGGTCACAAATATACATATATCAAACGAGCCTTTGTAGGGCATGGCGCCTCCATCACGGCAGGACCTTCATCTGACTTTGTGAAAGGTCCTGCTGGCCTTGGGGGTGTCAGTCAACTCAGCTCAGTCCGTGACCGAACTCGGTCCGTATCCAACTCGAGTTGGTCACGGACCGAATTGGCCACGAACCGAGTTGGTCACGGACCGAATTGGTCACGGACCGAATTGGCCACGGACCGAGTTGGTCACGGACCGAATTGGCCACGGACCGAGTTGGTCACGGACCGAGTTGGTCACGGACCGAATTGGTCACGGACCGAATTGGTCACGGACCGAATTGGTCACGGACCGAATTGGCCACGGACCGAGTTGACGTGAAACCCTGCTGGGATATGCAACTAACTAGTACACTGTACTGCACTTCGGGAAAGTCAAGAATTAGGATGGCCTGATGTTTCGATCCTAGGCTCATGCCGCTGGGATGGAGCTAACTACTTAGGGAAAGTCAAGAATTGGGACGGCCTGGCGTTTCGATCCTAGCAGGATCGTAGGATCGAAACGCCAGGCTCTCCTAATTCGTTTTAGTCAGTAAGCACGTTTGCGTTATTAGTTAGGGAAAGCACGACAAAAGATGCAACCATTCATGAGATGCAACCAAGTACAGCTACTACTGTGAAAGCTCACGCACTATTTCTATTAGTCTTTAAAGTGTTATCATCAGTTAGACTGCCACGGCCATCTTTATCGACCTTTGAAGTAAAAATGTCGAGAATTCCATATCACATCACATCCTCCAACCCCCAACCCTGAAACAGAGGAGAACAACGTATTTCTTACCTGCTTCCGAGGGAGTTGCCAAGGCAAGGATGAATACGCACAGAGCTATGCATACTACTGACGTCGTGGAGGAAGCCATCTTGTAGCGTTTTCAACTGCCCGCGTAAAAGGAGAGAGAGAGAGAGAGTTAATTGTCCAGCTTCCCAAAGGTCGTATCTGCCGTGCGTCGCAGCTGTCGACTGTCCCGTAGAGCGTTGCAGTTAAGTTAAACGTGATGTGTCGTGAGGGCACGATCGCTGTGGAACTGCCGGATTTTTACCGGCGGATTTTTATCGCGCGCTTTGCGCGGCGTAGGACGTGTTCGGATGACGCACTGGTCGGATCCGGCCAATGGGAGTGAGCGACGAGGAGTGCGGAGGCGAGGTGCCCGATAAGCAGCCGATTACGATGGTGGGCTGTTTAATTATTATCACCACAGACAACAATCATGCCGGGAGACCGGATGTGAGAGAGAGAAAAAAACCCAGTGCACGCTGTACGTTACGTGAGCAATCGAGGAAGGCGCGCTTAATTCGGAGGGTATCGCACGAAGCCTTTAAAAGACCCCAATGTGTGAAATCTGTCAAGTATTAATGCCCGCTATGAATCATCATGATATATTCAAGAAATAAAGACAAATTTTCTTCGGAAAGACACTTCACCATTTACAGCAGACAGGTTCATCTTATATCTATGACAGAAATTCTCTCTCTCTCTCTCTCTCTCCTTCTCACTCTCTCTTTCTCTCACTCTCCCTCTCTCTCCCTCTCACTCCCTCTCTCACTCTCTCTCACTCTCCCTCTCTCTCACTCTCTCTGTCCCTCTCTATCTCTCTCTGTCTCTCTCTGTCTCTGTCTCTCTCTCCCCCTGTCTCTCTCTCGCTCTCTCTCTGTCTCTCTCTCGCTCGCTTTCTCTCTCTCTGTCTCTCCCTCCCCCCTCTCTCTCTAAAAGAAAGAAAGAAGCGAACTGATACGGTCGCCTTGGACACGGACCTGATAACGCTGTTGGGGTGTATCGGAAGCAGGGGGTGAAGTGAAGCTCGACAGATAAGTCAAAGTCGAATGGCGATATCTTTTGCTTCGAGGACAGACCACAAAATGGCAGGCCATAATTCCACTGATTAAAAAACCCGCAGTGGATTCTGCGTTCCCGGATAAGCCTTCTTCTGTTTATACTTCAGTCCTTTGAATCCTTTCCCCTACTGCTTGCCTTTCCCTTTGATAGGACGTGAAGGTTTACACGGTGGAAGTACGGAGCTATTGCAGTGGCGGAATTAACATCAAGCGGACATTTTGGGCTGACATCATTGTAACGCATCTCTGTGGAGAAGGAGTGTTGCAGTGGCTCTGAAAAGAGCCGGTAACTCAACGTTTCGTGCAGTGTGTACTCTGCCCGTCGTCAGGAGACAGCTGGATTCCAACTCTCATCAGTGCTTAAAGGTCAACTGCAATGCATTTTGGAATTCGTTTTTATTATTTCAAATAATACTATGGTGTCAGTAAAATACATCCATGCATTTTTTCCGAATTTTAAACTATGGGAAAGAGTTTTAAAAAATTATTTAAGTTTGGAAGGGGGAGCAGCCACGCCCCCGTGGAGGACGTCCTTGGTGACGTCAGCGGATGAAGACTCGGTCCATTACTCTTGTCGGGGAACTATTGTATTGTACGTTCGTGTATACCAACAGTCAGTGCACGTTTTTCAAGAGAACCGATTTCGGGAGTAAATATCGACAAACCCGTTGACACGCCAGCCAGATTCGTTGTTGAAGATTGCAGCAGTGGAATAAACATGCATTTATTTCCTGACGATCCTAGAATAAGCCGCATTTTGACGTCAAAAATCACGCTGACACGACCGAAATAATCTGACCCGTCAAATCGTGCAGTGCAGTGTCCATTTCGAAGCTTGTTTTCACGGAGACCATCCGGGCTCATACGTGTATGGTTTGGCAACGTGTTCCCGTCTGTGGCCATAGGAAAACTATTTTCAGAATTTCTATCCTTGTTATCGACTTAGAATTCATCTGATTCCGAAGAAAAAGCTTGTCGAAAGACGTCTCGGCCAACGAAATTGTCAGGTTTTTCTCGCCGAGAAAAAGACTGGTGCCATGCTCAAAAAACGTGCATTATTTGCTGAACGCGTCAGGGAACCTCTCCGACTATCTAAGTGCATACGGCTTTCGCGGGGAGAGAACAAAAAATCTGCGTTCATCCGGTGACGTAAAGAACAGCGCCCTCAATAACTACGAGCATAATTTTAATTAATTAAAAAAGGCTTCTAATAAGCCTGAAACACAAAATTTATGTTTGATCTGCAATTACAATGTACCAATGAACATATTTAATGCCAAATCAGGATTTTCTAATTTTTGCACTTCAGTTGACCTTTAAGGCCTCCGCACACGAGAGCTATCTGCTGAGCAAAAATTATCTCGAGGTCGTTAGCTCAGCACGTAGCTCTCGTGTGCGCTGAACTTTTTGTGAGATTTCTGCCTCAAGAGGCCGTGAGACCAATATCTATCCTGTTTGATTTTTTGTTCGCCTCTCGTGTGCGGCGACTTGAGCTACGTGCTGAGTACAAAAACATAGCAACTGGCCAATGAAAACGCACGCCCTATTCACGTGGTTGCCAAAATCAAACAGGATAGATATTGGTCTCACGGCCTCTTGAGGCAAAAATCTCACCAAAAGTTCAGCTACGTGCAGAGCTAACGACCTCGAGAGAATTTTTGCTCAGCAGATAGCTCTCGTGTGCGGCGGCCTTTAGAAGTGTTGTGGAGAGCGTTTGAGCATGGGGAATCTTTCCAGCCCAGCGTGACCATAATTTATATGCTGGAGCAGGGAGGATCTTTCCCACACACTCCTCAAAAGAGATGTGTTACATGGTGTCACCGCAAAAACCCCACTTCCTATATGATATCTTTACAGATCCGTTGCTAAGGAAGGGGGGGGGGTATGGGGGCATCCCTTCCACTGACAAACAGCTGCCCCCCCCACAGCAAAAATCATCATTATCAAATTTATCAACAAGATCCTCTCTGTGAACGACCCAAAACAGATAGTGATTCTGGCCATCATCTTTGCGTACGAAACCAAAATTGTCTCAGTTGTATGGTCAGCCTATACACACGCCAGAAGCACCAGCAAGTAAACCATCAATATGTGGCGCGTATCACGCTCATTGGTTAGTGAACTTTGCCCGTGAACCCATGTAGGCCTATCGGCTATGTGAATTTTGCATATCGCGTATCACACTTGGAATGTTCAAAGCACTGAGCACACAGTGCTTACTGCATGTACATCGAGTATGGAAAACCCTCCTTAAATTGAATTCTCTTGGCACTCAAAGGTTCTCTGCAATAAATATCACAGCCAAGCTCATTTTCTGCTGTCATCTAGGGATCTGAAGTATACAAACATAATTATTGGCGAGCTTCTTTTTCTTAGTGGAGTAAGAAATTGGTGATTTTTTACCTTTAGAAATATTCTTATAAAAATGAAGACGTTTTTGGAAGGTCAAGTCAAGAACCCACACGTACAGTATAAAAAAACCTTAAGATTTAGTGGGCCTGACGTTTCGATCCTAGCAGGACCTTTCTCAAAGACAGCATAAAAAAACCATTAGAAAATCATTCATTTTTTGTTTGATGGAACATTCCTTCACTGAATGATTATGAAGCATACATTCTGGCAGTAGATCTACAGGTTGAAGGATATTGCAAAACAGTTCTGTAGCATGGATTTAAGTAATACAATGTTCTATTGCACAGACCCTTTAACGACTGTCCAAATGCCCGAAATTTCATACGCAATACCTCCACAAGCGCCTATCTCACCCAATAGACACTCTATAGGGGCGCCTACACCTTGTTGAGGATCTGCATATTCATAAGGTGGGTTTTACATTTGAATGAGTGGAAGTGGTGTTGGGAGGTGTTTGGAATAATGAGCCGTCTCAATTATCTAGTGTAATATGCTGTCTCATTGCTCTGTCTATATGGGATGCACATTTATGTTCTGTCTCAGCAGTAAAGGATATGCATGTATATGTGTATGACACTGATATGTTTTTCTGCCTAACGATAATGCTCCGGCAAGAATCGATTCATTTTTTTGTTAAAATATATGATGATTAGTTTTTACAAGTACGCGCTTACAATTTGAGCTAGAACCGTCGGAGGATTTCTTATTTGGAAATTTTAATGGTTTAACACACAAACTCTGGCAATCTTTTGACCTTTACCAATGTTGTATAGGGCCTTTAAATTTATAAAGACGCAAGTACACGGTGCTCACCTGACCACTAGGTGGCGGTCTTCCCTCAAAAGTCAACTGTCTTTGCGGCGGTGGCGGTTTCAATCAGAAGCATTATAACCATTGACTGCAGTCAATCTTTCAGTAAATCACAAGCCATTTGTTGTAAACTCGTCTACCACCGCACTACTCAAAAGCGGACGCAGCTGTATGATACAAATTTGATTGTCGATCACCCAAGGGAACGAAAAAAAAACCAGACGGGGAATTCCATTTCCCCTTCTTTTGCTGAAAAGCGGAATGTTCTTTTCAACGAAATCCAAAATTGTTCTTGTATTACTTTCCTTGTCAGAATTCTATATGGCCCACATGGAGGGGGGGGGGGGTAAAAGACATTCACTGAACCTGTAAATAGCCTACGTGTATAGCCCGATATGCCAGGTGTGTTTACTCTGGCACGGCGACCACACAGACCTGGCACATTCTTTCATATGGGTACATTTACCAGTCGAGTGAATGGGGGAACTGTCAAGTGTTTAAAATAGCGACAACAGATCGCTTCTTCCAAGGATTTAATGCCTATAGTTAGGTAGAATTTAATTCCTGCGCACGTACACATGACAGTTTCCACGAAAACTTTAATTAATGATCTTCACGGTGGGGCGAAGCGATACCTTTTCCCCTCCTTGTAGATTTCAGGGTTTCCCCCAAATCCGCATTCCTGACGTTTTGTTCATGGCATGACCCGAGGACGGAAAACAGGATAGAGACAGCATGGAGCTGATTACGCACGGGATATTGCAAATCGGCCCCAGTGTCTTATCCATAACATCATTACAGATGGGAAGATTGGTAGATTGATTGGGAGATATATTAATATTGTGCTGAGATAGGCAAATAGATGGGGAGATAGGCAAATAGACGGGGAGATAGGTAGATAGATGGGGAGATAGGCAAATAGATGGGGAGATAGGTAGATAGATGGGGAGATAGGCAAATAGAGGGGAAGATAGGCAAATAGATGGGGAGATAGGTAGATAGATGGGGAGATAGGCAAATAGATGGGGAGATAGGCAAATAGATTGGTGGAGGCAAGTGGCCGTTTAGTTTTTGTGTTAATCTCATAATGTTTTTATTTCTTAAATTTCAGTCAATTGTTTTGTTGATATACTTTTAAAACAATGAAGTCTTTGTGAAGAGTGAGAAAAAAAATGAAATAAACGGAGTCCTGAACTCCACTGCGAAACAAAAAAGAAAGATTGGGAGATAGGCAAATAGATGGGGAGATAGGCAAATAGATGGGGAGATAGGCAAATAGATGGGGAGATAGGCAAATAGATGGGGAGATAGGCAAATAGATGGGGAGATAGGCAAATAGATGGGGAGATAGGCAAATAGATGGGGAGATAGGCAAATAGATGGGGAGATAGGCAAATAGATGGGGAGATAGGCAAATAGATTGGGAGATAGGCAAATAGATTGGGAGATAGGCAAATAGATGGGGAGATTTCATATCTGTTACGTAACGCGGTGCCCGTCGCCATGGAGAATCGAATCCACCACATGACCTCGACCAGCTCGGTGGTCCAATGGTTACGACGTCTGCATAAAAAAAGCGGGAGTCGCGGGTTCGAATCCGGCAGGCTATCGGGCAAGCGTGCAGTGTGTATTACACATCGAGTTTAAAACATTACATTATTCAAATCTTTCTCTTGTGGACTAGATACAGGGGCCGGTAGGAGAACGCAAAGGAAGTTGTGGAAAGTTGGGTTGTGGGTTTATTCTGCGAGACCTCCGACCTTTACAAAAACAGATCATTTTGTTATCATCTTTCGGGAATACTGTTTCAGCCTCAGGAAGCATGTCAGTGGTCGACCGCGGACCGTGTTGATATGTTGGCGGTTGATTTCATACTTAAACTTGACCAGGTTGTTTGTGCTCGGCTGCACTTTTTAATAACATAGAAGTCGGACACTGGGATCTCAATGTCCCGCTGGGCTGGGACTACTTTCTGTGTGTCTGTGTGTCAGTCTCTCTCTCTGTCTCTCTGTCTGTCTGTCTGTCTGTCTGTCTCTCTGTCTGTCTGTCTGTCTGTCTGTCTCTCTCGCTCTCTCTCTCCCCCTCGCTCTCTCTCTCGCTCTCTCGCTCGCGCTCTCTCTCTCAACCTCTTAACTCCCCTCTGTCTCTCTCCTCTCAACCTCTCAATCTCTCTCTGTCTCTCTCTCTTTTTAACCTCTCAATCCCTCTATGTCTGTCTGTCTGTCTCTCTCTCTCAACCTCTCAATCCCGTCCTCTCTCAACCTCTCAATCCCGTCCTCTCTCAACCTCTCAATCCCGTCCTCTCTCAACCTCTCAATATCTGTCAACTATGATAGGAAGCATTCCACCATTAAATGCCGTATATCTCTATACAGGGATCACGCATGGGCTGCAGGTATACATAGAGCACCAAATCTACCAGTGAGTAAAACAAAAACCACACGGTTACATTAAGTCCTTGCTCAATACAGCTGAGCCTCCTACCATTTGGTGGATATCAGTTGATACTATTAATTTCCCGCGGTTCACCGTATAGCGGAAAATATTATTTTGTCTTGTGGATTCGGACAATGCATAGTCCGCATTGGTGAGTCGGAGGGTATTACGCAATACCGTTGGGGCGTGGCAGTTGGTATATAAAGGGAGGTGGGGTAGCTATAGAGTTAGTTCCAGCGAGCACTACACAGGAACGACAGAACCACTTTCAACATAATATTTTGAAAAAATATCCGGCGAAAAGGTTTAATCATCATGGTATGATATGTTTTAAGGTGAAGTCCAACATCTTCACGGAGGAGGATGCTGACTGTTTTCGGGCACAGGTTTCCAGAGAGAATTTTAACAATGTTTTTATCTCTGTTTTTTCCTGGACGTCGTATTCGCCGAGGATATGAATAGGCTATAGTCGGTTGTTCACTGTTTAACACACGCATTTTTCAACGGAGCAGTGTGGTAAAGGATCGAGCAAGCTAAGTGTGTAAATCCTATGTGAAAAGTGTATTAATGTCAATATCTGTAATATCTGTAATAAACAAATTATAGGCTGCGCTCCAAGTGCTCAGCTATCGCCTAAATGTTAAGAATGACATAATGTGTTATCGTTTACGCTTTCAGATTAGATAAGACGACAAGTAACTGAGTGAATAATGAACCAACAATCAGGCACGAGCTTTCGGAGCTATAGGCCTATAGCCAATTCACCAGCTGTACTGATGATAATCTTTGCTCAGCTTTCTATAATCTGTCTGTGTGTATGCTCTCGGCTGAACGATGGGAATTATAACATTGCTCCCTTTCACTGCAACCGATGAAGTAGTTGTGCGCAACGAAAGCTACACACACACTCTTCCCAACACATACATGTACAGTGTATCCAGCCGTTCCGGGCTAACGCTATTTAACTGAGATGAATGATTACACACGGCGGTGTGTAGATCAATCATTACACGAAAACCCCTGGCCCAAAAGCATCGGTATGTGGCAACCTATAGATTCCAAGTACAGTAATTAAGGATCACGAGAATTTCAAAGAAAGATCTCCGTAATCGATGAAACGAAATTGACAAGGTATACAGAGCGGTATGTTCGGACAAAGTGTTCTGTGACCGTATAGATATAATTACACAGGGTACATTGGAAATCTATAGACAATTTCCTTCTAACGGATGGCATGCTCCGCCTGTATTGTCTTCTAGTATGGAACACAAGTGCACTGTAGATATGTGACCCGGCACAGCGACATGAAGAATATCCCACCAAAACACTTTTCGAGTAAACAACGCCTGAAGTCAAAGTATCTTCTCTATTCGATAAAAAAAACCATTTTTTTTGTGTATTTTCGGAAAGTTAATGTATTGGAGAATATTATGTCCAAAGGATTTTTCCGAAATCTGTCTCTAAATGTTGGAAAACGAGGATTTCGGGGGAGTGTTTGTGTACTGTTTTCATAAAAATGTAAAGTTCCTGCCTTTTTGAATGGCCGCTTTCGAGGAGTTAGAATGGTGCTGCTATATTGTGTCTGGTACTAAATGAACGAGCGAAGTCCCCTTGTACTATTTACAACAAAGTTCACACGGAAATAATTTGGACATCATTTGAAAGCTAATGGTATACTCTTTCACATCATTAGAAAATTTCAAAATCTCAAAAGTGGGGGTTATTCCTCATTATGCTGTGCCGGGTCACATATTTGCACCTGTGCAGTGGCAAGAAAGCTTGAGTTATTACATGCATTGCATGCGCAAACCTCCGGTTAGAACATGCATGGTGTCGCATTAAAGGGGACACCTCCTCTCCTCTCCTCGGGTCTCAATTCCTCTGCTCTCCTCTCTCTCTTGCTCCTATCTACTCTGCTCTGTTCTGGGTCCAATTTCATGGCTCTGCTTAAGCGCAGAATACTGCGCTTACGGGACGCTGTAAGCGCAGTATTCACTGTTTCATGAATCGCGTAAGCAAGGATTCGGCCCTTCATAAAGAGCTATCGCGGAATTTCTGCGCTTACCGATAGGTTAACAATAGAGAGAAATGGCCGCCGTCCGTTGATTCGACGACCTCAATTTCAAGAGCAACCGTGAATTCAGACAAAAACCCCGAGAAATATTTGCACGCAGGTTTGGACGCTTTCAGTAAGCTTACAGTAAGCAGAGCCATGAAATTGGGCCCTGGTCTCCTCTCCTCTCCTCTCCTCTCCTCTCCTCTCCTCTCCTCTCCTCTCCTCTCCTCTCCTCTCCTCTCCTCTCCTCTCCTCTCCTCTCCTCTCCTCTCCTCTCCTCTCCTCTCCTCTCCTCTCCTCTCATCTCCCTTGCTCACATCTGCTCTCCTATTCTCTGCGTTGCTATGCTTTGTTTTGCTCTGCTCTACTGTCCCTTCCTCTTCTCCTCTCCTCTCCTGCCCTCCCCAGCCTCTCTGCCCTCTCTGCCCTCCTTGCCCTTGGGAAGGTCTGTTGTTTCTCTTCAGCCCCGGATATCCACCTATAAACTGTACTCAAATGTCTGCTCTCCAATACCCGTGAAAACATTACGCCTGAGAGAAAGAAAAGAAATGAAACCGAAGCTGCAGCCACGGCATAAATAAGCCGTGATTTCGTGGAGGACACCGGCGTTCATTCCCCCAATTAGCATCACGTTACACTCTCCGAAATAATTTGATCAACGGAAACTTGTGTATGAGATCAAGTAACCCTCAACTTCCTCCCTCGGTGACTCTAGAACCGAGTGATCCGTGCTGACATGCTTTGACTGGGCAGTCTGCATGGAGCGAAAGTAACCCAAAGTGGTCGATTCCATCAAACTAATCGCAACTCACGAACCAATCGCAAGACGCTGACCGATATGCAGAAACCCTATACTATGTACGGTCTACCGTAACTTATACGATGTGTTGTCTATGTGAGCTGATATATTACAATGCGTCGTAAGGCTTCGTGAAATTCAACCCACGTCAGTTTTACCGAGTCGTTTAATCCAGTGCGAACACGCGAATTTAGCATTGGAGTAACATACATTAATGCTTCCTGACCTACGTTAAAATGTTAGGTTCTGTACCTTTTTAGTGGCCGGTTATAGTAGGCCTATTCATTATCACTCTTTTTAAACAAGCTTCCAAATTTGCTAGAAACAAAAAGTTGCTACAAAGTTGATATCCTGGCCGATGTGCTATCAGAATGCGTATTATTTTTTGAAATGATTTTATTCGGTGATTTTGTTTTGGAAGAGTGCACATGCTAATTAGAAGAAAAAAAACAGTTTTCCAATAGGCCCTATCAAACTCTCGTTGTTTAATTTTCTTTGAAATTATTCTTCCTGTCATTTCCACGCCATAGTTTGACGGTGTTGGGGCTCTGGGGGTAAAGAGTGATACGAAGCAGCAGCTTCTGTGAGTGCAGGCCTATAGGTGCAGAACACTAAATAGAGCTCCCATTGAACACTGTACAAAAAACACTCACTTTCAAAGCCAATTATCCCACACCCAAAAGTCTCTCAGTTCTTGTAGCTATACTGAAAAATGTAGTTTGCACCTTCATCCCTCAGATTCTTTTCAATTTTAGTGCCCTTAGCCGATTAGATTTTTTGCTAATTACCCCCAGAAAAAAAAACCAAAAATGTGTAGCCGTCCAAGTCGAATTTCTGCAAGGATTTTGGGATGGACCCCTCCACTTCTACAACCAAATAGGACCACATTTAAAGCCAGATTATGGTCCAAATTACATACCAGATTGAAGAGTAAAGAATGAACCCCCAGGTTGTCTTAGGTTTCACTTATTCTACAATTTATCAGTTAATTAGCTTCCAAAGACCTCTTATTAAAAATAAAGTTGTGGGTCCACATTTTATGATAATTAGCTCGGCGGAGCTATCTCGGATGGATTTTGTGCGCTGCACCCATATCGATTTATATGAGGCTATAATTATGACGTATGTATGGTGCTGGCAACGAGGGGAACTGATCTAATTATCGTTCGTATAATCGTTAAAACAGAGCCCTTGACATTCGAAGGACATGGAGTTTGGCAATGTGGCATTGGTGGCGTCACGATCATAATTATCAGTGGTCGCAGATGAGTCCTTGGGGAAACCATCTTCCGACTGCTGCGCATTGTCAAACGACCGTCCGCCCAAAAAAAATAATCACGCGACGTATAGTGGGTATTCCGGTATTGTCTCGGGTACAAACTCCGGAATATTCTGCACAGATATTCTGCATTGAAATCGTAGGGTACCAAGGTACCGGATAAAAAACACACACGAAATTACAGATGAAAACAAATAATACTTAGGCATCGAAAAGACAGAAGTTTTGCATTGAAGGCAGTCCGGCATAAGACCGAGGGAGGAAAATCTGGGACAGAAATGCCTCTAAGTTTGAAATATTATTATTATTATTATTATTATTATTATTTATTCGACCAAAACAAAATAGACAAAAACGTACAAAGCAACAAGTCAAAGCAATAAATCAACTTGGACAAAGTAAAGAAAACAAAAACAGTGGATGGGGCCAAAAGCACAAACGAGAATCCGAATACAAGAACACAACAAAGAAGGAGAAGTGGGTCAGGGGATGCACAAGTAAAATGAACTATTATTACCCGCAGGTATGCAGCCCCGCACTTAGCCTACAGACGCCGATGAGTACATAACAAACAAACAAACAAACACAAAATGACCCCACTGGCGGTGAACAAAATGACGGTCGGGCAGAGACTGAAGACAGAAGAGGGTACTCTAATCGGTATTGGAAGCGAATGATTGCTTTAGAATCCGTAGGAATTGTTGCAGAGGATCCATCACAGCCGAGTTCCTAAATCCTGCAGAATCCTATTTGCCTTCTGCAGGATTCTGCAGGATTCAGGGCACATGAGAGTTGACACATTGCAGGATTCTGCAGGACTCGGGGCACATGAGAGTTGACACATTGCAGGATTCTGCAGGATACAGGCTACTACTATCAAAGTGCTGGAGAAGGATTTTGCAGGATTGAGGGCACATGAGAGTTGACACACTGTAGGAATGTGCAGGATTGAGGGCATAAGGCGAGTTTGTCTGTAGGAAGATGCAGGATGCTGGTAACAATTCGGACGTCGTTGTGGCTTTTGTCAAGAGATTATCCGTTCGAAAAAGGGCCCATTGTTCTAAGCTGAAGAAAATTCTTTGTTTAGAATGTGGACTAAAACTCCATAAACTCAGTGCATGATTTGGCAGGATTCAGGCAATGGTCCACACTAGCCAGTACTGCATTATTTGGCAGGATTCAGGTCACATGGAGCTTTGAACAAGGTAGGATAGCAGGATTTTGCAGGATTCAGGTTATATCCTACAAAAAAATTGGTAGGGGTTAGGGCAGGTAAGGAGTTCCATAATCTGGGAAAACTACGAATAGGGGAATGCAACATTGCTTCGGTTCGGGAAGGGAGATGGCGAAATGTTAATAAACCTGGATGACGAGGGCTAACCAATATGCTATCTATGATGGCTTCACATTTGCAGATATCAAACGACAAAAGTATCAACATTACTCCTCACAACTCTTCCGCTAACTCTTCACAATGGTCGTCGGAAGGGTTCAACCAGGACGTTTTCAAAATAAAATAAAATACACTTTTGTGGCCGAGAACCCAAAAGAAAACGCGTCCTCGTCTTATTTCGGAAACTAAAAAGATGATTTTTGTTTTGGCCGGGAAGGCCTATAATACACGTAGAACCGAGAAAGTGGAACCGGTTACCCGTTGTCCTCAGTCGAGTTTAGTCGGGTACCCGGTTCATTCGCCTACCGGTATGGCTCTAGGAAAGACTGGTGGGATACAATCGGTTTAGCCTATACGAACAGTGCCGCGTGATGAACAGTGTTATTCTATGTATTAGGAAAAGTAATATGTGACCCGGCACAGCGACATGAGGAATATCCCGCCAAAACACTTTTCGAGTAAACAACGCCTAAAGTCAAAGTATCTTCTCAATTCGATTAAAAATAAATTTTTATCTTTATTTGTATTTTCGGAAAGTTAATGTAATGGCGGAAATCATTTGAAAGCTAATGGTACACTCTTTCACATCATTAGAAAATCTTAAAATCTCGAAAGTGGGGGTTATTTCTTATTATGATGTACCGGGTCAAATATGAGCTATATCTAATACGCTATATCGAAATGATAATTATTTCTTCTCCCATGCGTGTGTCGGTCCGTAATCGGTTAGATTATCTCCCTGCCTATAGTTTAAGTCTGTAATCACGGTTTTATACTTCGTACTGTGAATCCCTGTCTCAGGCTGATTATACAAAGGAGAGAATGCTTTGCCTTGCAAAGAGGTTTTGCGTGAATGTTGTACCTTTGAGAAAGGACCCGCTGCGTGTTTAGTATAGGTTTGCACTGATTGCCCGAAGCAGCTTGCAAGCCGTTATCTTGTAGGCCTATTAAATCTAAGCGAAATGTTCGTTCACGTTGTTCACGTTGCTGACCACTGTGCTCAAACAGCCGTCTGCAGGACGTGCACTAACCGGACGGAACTGGGTGTATATAGGTATATGCGAGGGTTACTAGTCTGCCATTGGGGACGCGGCGAACCCAGTCCTAGTTTTAAAGTGAGAAAAAAAACCCATCCCTACCCCCGCCTCGCTTGCCCTTGGGACTCGGGGATTTCCTGCCATCCGCTGACCTCATCATGACGTCACGAGATCCTCCAAGGACAACCCCACCAACATGATATACCCGCAGGAAGTGACTCGGCCAACGCCTCCCAAACAGGACTCATTACCCTCATACACAATGTTCACTCGTTTGGTTCCCCCCTCGTTTTTTCTTCTTCCGAAAATCAGGAAAAAAACACACCTCACAATCGCTGACAATGAATCATCAATTAACTCACGAACATCTGTCCTGTGTAATGACACGAAGTCCTGATTTCCATGAATGCATTTTATTACTGTATCAAATTAGGCAAGTGCAACGCCGTAGTGTATCAACAAATTACCCAAAACAAAAACGATTAGAAAGTCTAACATTCATTTGGGATGAAACAAATTATTAAAACCTACATTGAACTTAATCCGCCCGAGACAATTCGTCCGTGGATATTAGGCCACCTAGCTAAATGAGATTACACTAAAGTTGACTGAATGGTAATTGCTCATTGAAATAGAATGTGGATGGCCTGCACCTTTCGACCCGAGCAAGATCTTTCTGCTAGGATCGCAACGTCGTGTCCTCTACATTAACGAGATGTTCAATGGGCTCGCATAAGTGAGTGAAATAGGAGTCACGTCCATTTTTGTTTATTACTTCAAGTGCAATGGCTAATAACTTCCCAAAGAGACTACTATATACAAACTGTTCATTTCGACATTGAAATTTTGCTGAAACTTGACATTGACATTGTTGGACAAAAGGTCACATACTATCGGTTGGGGAAATACATCACTTCCCACAATGACAGTTTGACAACAATCAGTCTAGTACCTGAATAAGATAATATTCAGATATCCCATGGAGCTCCCTATCTTAAGTACTTAACTTTAGTATATATACATACGTACATGTTTAAAGGCCCAATACAACATTGGTAAAGGTCAAATGATTGCCACAGTTTGTGTGTTAACCATAAACATCCCCAAAAAGCAATCCTGTGAAGGTTTTAGCTCATATGGTGATCTGAGAAAGTAGAAAAGGGTAAAAAACCGTCACGGTTTTTGCACCATTCTGTTGACAGTGTAAAAATAGTTTATGACCTGCGAGTGATAAACTATTTGTCGATGTTTGAGTGAAGATTTCTAGGGAAGTACAGCATCCCAGACCGTAAGATTTCAACATGACAATTCTATAATGACCATCTACAAACTGTGCAAATTAGAAGGAAATCTGTGGACATCGATGTTTTCTGATCTTCCCAATGTTGTATTGGGCCTTCAAAGTTTAAAGTAAATTCCCTAATATCTAATACTCTGCCTAAAGAGAAGGTCCTGCTTGGATCGAAAAGATAGTCCTCCATTAATTCTCGGGTCCTAATATTTACAGTAATTATATCAAGAATAAGTATTTGTCATGCAATAATACATTGGCAGTTTATAATTCATACAGAAATCAACGTTGTTTTCCGACGTAATGGGTTTTCTTTTCGCAGAATTAGATTATCAACAATAGTTCAATACTTGTACGTACAGGAATAAATACTGGACTAATAAGTTCAATAATTATATACAGTTAGATGTGTACATGACACCTCTACTGGCGTTAGAAAACTTCGATTCACAAACCAGAAGGTGAAGGACTCAATGTCGCAGGGCTTGATGCAATGTTTGCATGAGCCGCTTTGCCGTCCAAGTCTATATGGACTGGCTAATTACATATTCTAACCACCGCACAATATCAATGCTGACTCGGTTACGGCACAGCAGTTGCAAAACAATCTGATGACAACCATTCAAAATAGTATTCTTTGATCCGCGTTCATTCCCACGTTGTGAATTGTATTCGAACTGCACCTGCCCGTGGGATCTTGTTTACGGTGAATATTTTATTGCCACGCGAGAAAAGACGTACCAGACGCGCAGCCAGCGTTGAAAGGACAAGGCCTACGAATACCGTCTACAGTGTATTTGTACCGAAGATGTGTCAAGATGGCTGCGTCAGCAACTTAAACACTCACCGGTGGTAAACAGCAAGTATAAGCTTTTGTGGCAACAACTATACTTCATTGCATCTGATAGTATAGTTATTGCTATTAAACCGTACGCACCCATTGGATTTAAAGTCTTTAATACAGTACCGGTAGTTAACCTGAATTTATACGCCATCGTCATTTTACCTGCAACCGAACGTTAAAATGAAGCAATCACCACGTGTACAGTGTATACTGTACATACATGTACTCTATACATTCAAACGACTTTCACATCGCAGTCTTGCTGTCCGCGTTATGTGCGCTACTCCACATTAAAAACTATGCCGAGAATACCGAGAATTCTAGAGACCATGCCTTTAGTGCCATTGGTGATAATCATCTATTTTTTAAGTACATAGATAAATGGCCCCCATTTCTGCTTCCCAATCGCGTCGTTTACTCTGAGTCACGACTCGCTTTTCGAAGTCAACAACCACGGGCCAAACTCGTCCCGCAAATCATGGTCTATATGGCAGAAAACAAAGGCAGAGTTAGAATACAGCCGACCACCACATCACTTGAACGCGTGCACGCTTCTCCCACTGCTTCCCAAATTCACGGTGCGATTAGAAAGCGGGACATACGAGAAGCTGCCAGTATAGCTTTACTGGAGTGAGGGCGCTATTTCCACGACGTCATTATATACGAGGGAGTTCAAACCAGTAGTCCATGCTAGGGTTTGGGTCGGTGGAGGCACAGTGGGGGGGGGGGGGGAGGAGGGGAGTTTCAGTCAGTCACGCAATGTTTGGGACGGTGTGTACCCTGCATGTCCTTAGACGACTGCCGGGTTCCAACTTAAACTGATGGTGCATGTATGTGTCCCTATATACCTATAGTCGGTATCCAGCAGTCTCCCGACGACTTGCAGATTACACACTGTCCGAAGCTTTGAGTTACCGGCTTTTCTGAAGGAGCCTTACTCCTCGAAAAGAGGTGACACACATGGCTTCACCGTTCACTTCCACCCTCATGTTTTACTCGTCAAAATAATCTTGGATGTGTATAAATTACAGAGGCCTTACTTTTGTGCAAGCTGCTGTTACTAGCCTCCCAAGAGGACGGTCGCCGTATAGGAATGTGCGCTGGCGATCCGGGTCTTGTCCCCGCCTCCAGACGAACGGTGAAGCCAGTGGATATCTGGCACTCTCAACGGCCAGGTCCTGTATTGTATGTTACCCGATGAGATCTGGGGGCGAATTTCATGAAGCAGCCCGTGCACCCAAACTGGCTTCAGCACAGAAAGTAATTCATCACAGGATCAGCCTGCCAGCCCCAAGCTCCGCCCTTGTTTCGTGTGCTGAGGAAAAGAATCGTGGAAGACAGGTCAAAAGCAACTGACATAACGCCACGGTGTGGGTTTGCGATCCTGTTCACGCAACTGCCGGAAGACTGTTCACGCTTTGAAGCTCGAGTGGAATTTCACGCTAGAGCGGCTCTCTGTGAGACCGCTCCCTGGATTGAGGGCACGCAGCGTGCAATGCAACGCGCGCAAAGCTTCTGACTCCCTTTGCCTGGTGGATGATTGTCGACGCCTATCCCAACACTTCGATTTGAATGACCTTTAAGGCTATCATTTACATGACAAAAAGGATGAGGTTTGGCACTTTTAGTTAAAAGGGAAAGGGCGCCTCCGGCATTTCACCGCAGGAGGTTTAACCGACACTATCCACATTGGTTTTTATTACCCGACGCTGTGGCCGGTTGATATGTCGACCAATGCTGGTCTAACTTCGGTTGGATTCATCATCATCATCGGTCGGCTGCGCCAGCAGGCGGCTACAAAGTGTCTCCAACCACTGCGGTCTTGACAATTATCATTTGGTTGTAGCATCCCTTCATAGTCTCCCATTAGTTGTTGTATGTACTGCAAGTACAGTGTCCTGGGCCTTCCTGGCTTTACTTTTTCATGTGGTGGAATGTAAAGCGCTCACTGTATTACAATATTATTATTTCGCCATGGCAGAGGACTCTCAGCTGGCTGGCTTCCGGCCGATTAGTGGAATTGTGCCAGTCAGGTTGTATATACATAGTATAGCATTTCTGATCCTGTCAAATCGTTTGATGTTTAACATTAACATTGGTTGAATCAAATATTGCCCAACTCTCACAAATAAGGAGGGCCTGACGTTTCGATCCTAGGTCAACCTTTGCCAATGGTTGATTCTGTCTTTGAGAAAGGTCCTGCAAGGAGCGAAACGCCAGGCCCTCGTGATTCTTCTATTATAATTACGGCATATAAGTTATATTACATATTAATATTTCCAAACTTGGTACTGTAGTGTTAAGATGATTGGCAGTTTCATTAAAAAGCCACTCGTCGGGTACGTCAAGCGAGACAGTCATGGGCATATGGGGACGGCCGGGTGCCGGTCTTTTAACGAGCTTCTCCGTAGGGGCCCGGCTGGCGCGGGCGAGGCTCCCTGGGCCGTCCCTGGCGGTTGGAGGCCGCGGCGGCGTAGCCTTGCTGGTGCCTCTGGATCATGTCCAGGTTGGCGAAGAACTGCTTGAGGAGGGCGCTGCGCCCGGTCCTGATGGCGGGCACCGGGGCCGGGTCCGAGTCGCCGGTGCGCGGCCGGGGGCCGCCGCGGCCCTGCGGCAGGGGCCCGCCGCCGACGCCGCCGCCGCCGCCGCCGCATCCCCTGGACTGGTCAGCGCCGGAGGGCCAGGCCGTCAACTGGCGCTGCTGGCGCTGCTGCAGCTGCTGTTGGTGCAGCTGCGGCTGATGCCGGTGCTGCTGCTGCTGCTGCTGCTGGTAGAAGAACTGCTGCTGGAACGGCGCAGCTCTGGGCATGCCCCGCCGGGGGAGGCCGGGCCTGTACCTCCGGAAGGGGTCGGCCCGGCCGAATCCTCCGCCGTGACCCGCGTGCCTGGCCGCGCCGGACCGCTTCAGCTCGTCGTGGGCGGTCTGGAGTCTCTGCAGCCGCTCCTCGGCGTCCTTGTAGCGGGCCTGGAGCTCGCCGTAGCACTGGCTCCACTGGCTCACGACGTGCTCGTGGTAGACCTCCCAGCGCCGGTTGGCCTGGTACTCGGCCGTCTGGAGCGACTCCAGCGCGTAGCCCTGCTCGACCAGCCTCTGGAGGGCGCCTTCCAGGTCGGTGCTCAGCCCCTGCACCTCCTGGCGAAGCTCGTCTATCTCCGCCTCGCACTGTCGGCTGCGGATGTCTTCGTCGCAGTGCGGCTGCCGCGTGTGCTGCAGGGTCTTGGCCTTCTGCCTGCATTCGTCCAGAGACAGCTGCAAGCGCCACACAGAACAACATTGTCAATACACCTCGGAAGGCCTTTGAAGATAATCGGTGTCGATCGCTGGGAGCCAGTGCCAGTGGCTAACACTCAGATCCCAGACCGTCTCACAGACCCCCAAATCACTACACTGCCAACAATGTGTGAGATGCACATGGAACAGGTCGTCATAGGTTGCTTCCTCCACCAGCGACGAGGAGACCCGTGAGGCCGTGACAAGGGCTAGGCACCTCATTGCCAGACCTGGCACTCACTCTACCATATGCTAGGACCAAGTCAGATGTGCTATAATAACTAGCAGTGAGGAGACCCATGACAAGGGCTAGGCACCTCATTGCCAGACCATGCACTCACTCTACCAGATGCTAGGACCAAGTCAGATGTGCTATAATAACCAGCAGTCAGAGGCTGAGGTAGCATCCCAAGACATAGGAGGAAAGATATGTCATTCTCTCTGTATGTTTGTCCGTCTCTGTCTGTGGCTGTCTGTCTGTCTGTCTGTATGTATGTATATATATATGTATGTATGTCTCTGTCTGTCTTTCTGTGTCTATCTGTCTATCTGTCTGTCTGTCTGTCTGTCTGTATGTATATATGTATGTATGTCTCTGTCTGTCTTTCTGTGTCTATCTGTCTATCTGTCTA
Organism: Luidia sarsii; assembly: GCA_949987565.1. Classification (NCBI taxonomy): domain Eukaryota; kingdom Metazoa; phylum Echinodermata; class Asteroidea; order Paxillosida; family Luidiidae; genus Luidia; species Luidia sarsii. The sequence continues at coordinate 21,667,847 of OX465103.1, read as the reverse complement.
TCTGTCTGTCTGTCTCTATCCAGACCTCACCAGTGAACCGTCCACGTCATAGAGGTGGGTGACTTGATGCGTCTCCAGGGCGTCGACGAGGCAGTCCACGTACATGGCCATGCGTACTGCACATTCCTTCAACAGTGTCGACTCGGCCTGTGTCTCCTGTGGGTGGACAAAAAAAAAACCACCCCGCGTCTTTGGACGTTTCTCTTGCGTCAATGTATGGAATTAGGTCGGGCAGTTCGGGAAACTGAGTACCGGTACCCGACTGTTTTGGGTGTCCGCAGGTGTGGATGCGGATGTGGATGTGGATGGGGATGGGGAATGGGTGATGGGGATGGGGATGGTGATGGGATGTGGATGGGGATGGGGATGTGGATGGGGATGTGGATGGGGATGTGGATGGGGAATGGGGATGGGGAATGCGGAATGGAGATGGGGATGGGGAATGGGGATGCGGCTGGGGGATGGGGATGGGGGTGGGGTGGGGGTTGTTTGTGGGGATTTGGATGGGGATGTGGATGGGGAATGGGGATGGGGAATGCGGAATGGAGATGGGGATGGGGATGGGGATGGGGATGCGGCTGGGGGATGGGGATGGGGATGCGGCTGGGGGATGGGGATGGGGATGCGGCTGGGGGATAGGGATGGGGATGTGGATGGGGATGGGGAATGGGTGATGGGGATGGGGATGGTGATGGGATGTGGATGGGGATGGGGATGGGGATGTGGATGGGGAATGTGGATGGGGATGGGGATGGGGATGGGGATGTGGATAGGGATGTGGATGGGGAATGGGGATGGGGAATGCGGAATGGAGATGGGGATGGGGATGGGGATGGGGATGCGGCTGGGGGATGGGGATGGGGGTGGGGGTTGTTTGTGGGGATGGGGATGTGGATGGAGAATGGGGATGGGGAATGCGGAATGGGGATGGGGATGGTGCTGGGGATGGGGTGGGGATGCGGATGGGGATCGGGATGGGGATTGGGATGGGGATGGAGTCAGGATGTGGACGGAGTCGGGATGTGGGGATGGGTATAGTGATTGGATTGTGGATGGGGGATGGGGTTGGGTATTAAGATGGGGCTTGATTTGGGTTGGGTCGGGATTTGGCTTAAAGATGAAGCACTTAGAACATAGGCAAGACAGGGGTGTCTGAACAAACCCAGATGCACTTTAAAATGTATTAAACTTTGTAAGAGGTGATTCTCGATGGAATCTAACGTTAGGGACCGATGTGAACATCAAACACTATTGTCCCGATCGCTCTCAGCATAAGGTAAGCTAGTAATTATAGTAACAATTCTTGAAATTTTAGACTAGAGGGCCTGAACTTTCGATCCTACCAGGACCTTTCTCAAAGGCAGGTCCCGAAAGGATCGAAGCGTCAGACCCTGGAACATTTCTTAAAATTCCTTTTGTGGGGCATTTAAGTTAGGAGGCGAAATCTTCTTCTATCAATATTCCAATAGCTAAACGAGACTTCAACCGTGGCAATCTGATTTTCAGTGATTTGAGTGATACTCTTGATGGACACGAGTTGAATTTCAGACAAAAGGCCGTTTACAATGTAGGCAGGTTATATTCACCCGGCAAAGGCATTCTTCCCACAATTTACACAAACGCTATTCTTCCGGTCCCTTGGATTAAATCAGAGTAAACAGTGCTCATGAATACATAACATCAGCAGGAACGACCTCACGGACGAATGGCGTTGCCGGGTGAATATCACTTCTATTAATGGGAAGGTTATATTCACCGGGCAACGGCTTCCGGGATATACATTTCTAAAAGGGCAACCGAGACTTGCTCATCAATAGCAATGTTTCGGGCACGGCATACCTCCACTGTCTGCCTCAGAAAGCCCACTTGAGACCCGAGCTGTCCTTCCTGCTCAGGCTCCGGTCCGTCGTAAATGGTGGCAGCGGCCGACAGAGGGCTGACGACCGCCTGGTTGCCCATCGCTTCCCCCGCCATCTCCTGGGCGGGGAGCTGCAGGACACATCCGACCTGGACTCCGGTCGAGTGGTCTGGTTGCACGGACATTTCTTTTGAAGGCCAACAATCTCCACGACAATGTCCCTCTTATATCGCAAAACGTTTTAAGCCAGAGTTCTTCTCTCGGTTTAGAAATGCAACCGGGTTGGGTATTGTTTTTGGGGGGAGCAGGCTAATTGGACATCAAAAGTGATTCCGATCGACTCAGCGGATCATTTTCCATCCACGAAGATATCCGATACTCTATAGGTGAGGTACGTAAACCGTGTGATGTGAAACTGAAAGATCCTAAAATTACGTTCTCGCTAAACGCAGCCGAATGTTGTTATGGACGCATTATCTGGAGGTTCTTGTTTTCCCACCCCCACCAAATCGCAAAAATGTACAACATTAAGACGCGCGGCGTCTCAGCGGGTTATTTTTTTGGAACTCGCCGAAGAAAGCAAGTTGGCTGTCATGGATATGGAACTCATCTGTGTTCCATTGAGCGGAGGACCGGATGAACGCGCGCCTCCTTACCGCGCGCGCACACAAGCAACGCGTGCTTTTTCAGTTAACGCGCGGGACGCCTGGTGGCTAATTGCACGCGCGCGTTCACCTGTAAGGGGCCAATCACAGAGCTCTATAGAGCTATACGGGGCCAATTAGTGCACATTAAGGCCATTTTTCAAACCCCGGCTTAGGCTCAGGCTCCGGCTTTGTCTCTAGTTCTTTCATCCATTTCAAGGACAAGGCATGAAAACAGGAAGCCTTTGGCATCATTTTTGAATGTTTGACTGAGTTTTGAAAAGGAATCCAAAGAACTTCAACTTGCATTTCAGCATTATTTTGGATAACTGAGACGAAGCCGGAGCCGAAGCCTAAGCCGGGTTTTAGAAAAAGGGCGTAAGCGCCCAAAATTTTCTTAAGCACAAAAAGTCAGCATTCACAGGATCACCTTGCCAACCCAGACTTCACTGTTGTTTTATGTCAAGTAAAGAAGAGTGGAGTGCAAGTCCAAAGCAATTGACACCGGTTTGTAATCCTGTTTCGACACGGAAGACGTTTCCTTCTTAGCAGATTTTCACGCTTATTAAAGGCCCTATACAGCATTGGTAAAGGTCAAAAGATTGCCACATTTGATTGTGTTAAACCATCAAACATCCCAAAAAAGAAATCCTGCGAAGGTTTTAGCTCAAATGGTAATCTGAGAAAGAAGAAAAACGCAAAAAAACCGTCACGGTTTTCGCACCGTTCTGTAGTGTGAGAAAAAGTTGAGAGTAATAAACTATTTGTCGACGTTTGAGTGAAGATTTCCCGAGAAGTACATGTACACCATCCCAGACGGTAAGATTTCAACATGAGGATTCTATATCATGACCATCTACAAACTGTCTAAATTAGAAGGAAATCTGTGGACATCGATGTTTTCCCAATGTTGTATTGGGCCTTTAAGCGGCTCTAGAAATTGACCCCTAGCCCTGCAGCCGGCCCCCTTGCGAATCACTGGTTCTGGCTCGGGCTCAAAACTTTCCACGATATCGGTCCAAGGCGTCTTGTATAAATGCCATTCGGTAAAGTCGATCAGCCGTCGGGCTAATCTACGTGCCTATGCACCGACTTCCAACGCACGGCATGCTTCGTAGAAAAGGACGGAGGTAAACAACGTTAAGAATTAAGACGGGCGCAGGGGAGACATCTGGTAAATCTCGGCGTCGCCACTTCGCCGAGAGACAGGCAAGATAATTGCCAGTTTGTGACGGGAGCCGAGTGATTACGATTCAACACCCATCACTAAAATTGAAGAGAGAAGAGATAGGATCCATCCTTGTACAGAGATCACCGTATGGGTAGCCAATCACATTAGTGGGAGTGGAGGTATATGGTTATTATCTATCGGTGTCCCAAGAGCGCTCCTTGGATCTGGAGATTGCCAAGGATTAGTATCGCCCATTCGGCGCGGCCTATAATGCAACACATTCATTTCACACTCGGCAAAGATGCTGGCAAGGTAGACGGCAATTAATAACAAGAGCGACGACCCGCTCCTCTCCTTCCTCTTCGTCATCTTCTATTTTTTTTTTTCTTTCGAGAAAGGACCGGAGAAGGTGTCAGGTGGACAAGATGGATGCGTACGCTACGCTCGACATCCCACGCCACAACCAAAGCATCCGGAAATGACGGCTTGGACGGGGTATACAGCGGGGGCGGGGTATACAGGAGGAGCTGATTACAGTCCGCCTCCATCGATATTCATGGAGGCACGGAGTTGCAGATCACTAAATCGAGCTCAAGTATAGAACACTGTACAAAAAACGCTCACTTTCATAAGTCAAGTAGGCTTTCCAAACTAACATTTTCTCAGGTCTTGTAACTAGACCTTCATCTCTCATTTTTCTTTCCAATTTCGATTTAGATTTTTGGCTAATTAGCCCCAGAAAAAACCACATCCCCAAAATACGAAGTCGTCCAAGTCGTATTTCTGCAAGGATTTTGGGAAGGACCCCTCCACTTCTACAACCAAATAGGGCCACATCTAAAGCCGGATATTTTCCCAAATTACACACGATTGAGTTGAGTGAACCCCCGGGTTGTCTTAAGCTTCACTTATCCTATATAAAATGTATCCATAAATTAGCCTCCAAAGACCCCTTATTAGATAAAAGTTGTGGGTCCACACTTTATGATAATCAGTTCGGCGGAGCCATCTTGGATGGAATTAGTGCGATGCAACCACGGTAACAGCCTTCCTGGTAACAGCGGCTGTGTATAAATGCAAGCTTGTCTCCTTGGGCGCGAACTCCAATCGGTTGAATAGGTCTCCACGGGGAAATTGTTAAGGTGCAAAGGTCTCCAAAATATTTTCACGAAACTGATTTTTTTGAAAACGGTAAATATTTTGATGGGTAAGAATCCGTCGCAAATTGAAGTGTGGGCATGCGGTCCAAGTTTCTACCCAGGAAAATGAAATGTGGCTAAAATGCATGGGAGCATTTTAAAAACATCGTTTCTCGTTCGGTTGTATACAATATAGTGCACAACATCAACCCTTTAAGAGCCGATTTCGTGGAAACAAACATCGCCTGGAACATTGTCGAGGGAACGCGGCTGATTACGGGGGTTGGGGCATGCTAAATATGCGTCTGGGCCGACTTTTAAGGGGAAGCTTTTAGTCAGTCTTGTCCGGGTGACTGGACCGATGAACCCTATGATTTATGGCATGCACTTTCATAAATATCAATTAACTATCATAAAATTCCGATACAAAATGCTCCCCACAGAATGTACGGTGCATTTGCGTATAGCTCCCCCCGGCCCCACGTCATCCCTTCAGGCATGCAGCTATTGGCCCGTGAGGTCACCACGCATCCACCACGATGACGAACGTCATGGCCCTTTTCAAAAACCCGGCTTTAGGCTTCGGCTCCAGCTTTGTCTCCGTTATACGAAAGCTGAAGACACAAGTGGACATTCTTTGTGGAAGTTGGAGCTTTGAATGTCTTTTTTTTTTCAAACGCAGTATAACATTCCAAAACGAAGCCAAAGGCCTGCCATTTTCATGACTTGTGCTTTAAAATGGATGGAAGAAATTGAGACAAAGCCGGAGCCTGAGCCTAAGCCAGGTTTTGGGGAAAAAAGGGCTCTAGTTGGTGTCCTTCAAACTTGTCTGACTCTTGACTATAAAGGCTCGAGTTCGACTTGGGTCTTATTTTCAAAGACTCGCATACTCGGGTCACGATCGCGGTCACAAAATGAGTTCAACTCGGACTCGGACCTACTGACCCGGATCGACTTGCGTGACCTGTGACTAGATGGAAAACTAGGAAACAAACGAACCAACGAACGAACAAACACCACATGCACGCTAAGGTGCAAGGGTTGATCAAAATGAGTTTTCTCTTGGTGGTAAACTTGGCTATTTTTTTTAGATTCTGTAGTAGGCCCAAGCATTGCTAGTGGACGATTTAAAACAAAAAATCCTGCAGTTAATGTCAAGAATTAGGAAAAATTATAAATCCATACAGTTGCGAATCGGATTTTGACTCGTAACTCGAACTTGAGACTCGTTCTTTTTGACTCTTTACACGACTTGTTCTCTTTGAATTTTTGAAAATAAGTCTGTTTTGTTTTATCCCTATCTTATATTGGTGTTTGACTTAAATACTTCTTCTCTCGCATGTCAACCACAGCAGTCGAAATTGGCAGTTACTGATGAGGGAGGTGACCAGTTCTGGTTCATCTACATCTGTGAGTGGACATGGGGGGGGGGTCTCATCACAGGGCACTCATTAATGACGTGCTCGTGGGTTTGTATTATTTTGTCCACACGGACAGAGGTCAGAGTCTGTGATTCCACCATTTCTTCTTGGTTGCTGCAAGGCGCCCACGCCCCAGACCGCAGTCCGTTCAGTTGTACCCGGGGCTTTCTTGCCAGATTGCTGCCTGGGGGATGGGCGGACCAGGCCTCAAAGTATACGGCTGGAGCTGTTCTGGTGTGTATGTGGCTGGGGGTCCTGCTAAAGAGGAAATACACTGTAGTGCCTATGCACGTCTTCTATGCAGTATTAGTTGGTGCTATTTTTTTTTAAGGTGAAGAGTAGTTTAGGCTTTTCGAAACCGCGGCTTTCAAGGCTGCTTCGACTGGTAAGAACTCATATCTGTATAGTTATCGCGGACCCTTTGGCAAAAGGTCTCTACTTGGTCGCACGTGTCTCTGTTCAAATTTATGATCGACGCGAGGCCCAAGCGTTGGTTTTGAGAGGCTCTTAAGTCTGCAAACACGTCCGTAAACTCCGCCCCGGCCGTGTATTTTTTTTTTATTCACACCGCAGCCTAGGGTTTTTCGTTGTGGCGGTGCAAATACACCGCTTGAAAAGAGACTAGCACTGCGTGGCAAGATCAGCCAGTGCAGCTGAACATTTAACAGCACCTTTGCAAAGCCACGTTTCATTTTTGTGACAAACTACCAACATTCTCGACAACAGCCAGTCACATACCGCCCCTCCACAAGAAATGCCAACTTGCCGATCTTGCAACGCAGCACTACATGTAGTCTCTTTTCAAGCGCGTATTTGCCGCACTGCTACAGCGGAAAACCCTAGGCTGCGGTGTGAATAAAAAAAATAAAAAATAACACGCGCCACGGGCACCCGGTCAAATTCAGTTCGGCTTCCTGTCCAGCAAGTTGGAGCATACGTCGTTAAGAGGGTTGTCCCGCCACTTGAAGCTAAGGCTGGGCAAACAACCCGGGTACCTGAAACCCGAACGAGGTAAACGGGTACCGGTACGCGGTTTAGGTTTGAATGTTCTGGATAATGAATTCCCTACAGCGGTTCCATTCTGTCGGATGCATTGGAAGGCTATAGATTTCTCGCCCTTAAAAGTCAAAGTAGGCCTATTTTTTTTTGTCAGCAGGAAATCAGGAACAGCACTGACAATGTACATACATGTATATGTACGTACAGATATACATGTAGGCCTACATATACATGTACATGTGCATGTATAAGGGTCCCGTGTTTGCAGCTTCTTTTGGGACCCTCACCAGTCTTCACTCTATTTCAACGTTGCTAAGTATATGCCCTATAATGTACATGCAGATATGTGTGAATACCGTGTGGAAATAAATGAACTTGAACTTGAAGAAAGAAACCAACAAGGCAGCACAAACTTCCTCTATCATCTTCCTCTCTTTTCACCTTTTTTTTTAATAGGTATAATTTTTTTTAGACGTTTTAAGAAGTTCATCTTTTAATCGTAATACGGTATATACATTATCGTCATTGGCTTGCACCCAAGAACAACAAGAACAGCACGCAAACATAAGATCAGATTTCACTGAGCATCTGGTATAAACAATGTCTAACCGTCAAAAAAAATTCATTAAGTGTACTTTTGCACCTATGATAATCTACCGAATTTAATTCAACTCTCTTCAGCATAACAGACCGGACTTTCAGAAAGAAGGTCAGTATCAATACAGCAATAAGGATTAAACCTTAACAATATAATTGTAACAAAAACAAATCACACACCATAGAATAACTTAATGAACTTTTTTTAAGGAGGGGGATGGGTGAACAACGAGTCACTAGGTGAAACATTTCATCAAGTATTTTTTTCAAGGTTACTTATATCATTAATCAGATCACATACATCAGCCATTGCATTCTTAAAAGAAAAACCCAAGCAGTTACATTTAAGATTCGAAGAAGAGGTTCGAAGATTGAGGGAAAAATGGAAAAATCGTGCAGATGTTGGGATGAAAGAGTGTACACCTAGGTCTAGGCTTTACATATTATGTACATTTATATTTACACGACTATAAAAAATGCATATATTCATTCAGTCACACCACAAAACTCTTCCACGAGAATTGTGCGTTGCGTTATGGGTCGTGGCGTGACTTTCTTCAGTACACAACCCCCAGCCTACCCATTAACCTACCAAGCCCAATCCTCGTAATAAATTTTAAAAAAGGTCCTTGCTTCTGACTAAGCATATGGTGACCTCGCTTTGATTCAACTGCACCTACAATGATCAAAAACATTAAAATGTACACGACTTGGGGCATAGATGGGCCATGTTTTTGTTTTCTTTCTTTTAAGAATCAACATGCTTAAAACCGGAAAAAATTCCTGAACATATATGTACGACTTCAACATTTTGCATCTAAGTTAACGTTCGACAAAAATCCAAGGGCGCGAATCTATAGTGCCAGTGTGGAGACCCAGTTCAATAGGTTGAATAGGTCTCCACAGGGAAATTGCAAAGGTGAATAGGCCTATAAGTCTCCACAAGGTTTTCACGAAACTGGTATTTGGAAATAACTCAAAAACGGGAAATTTGTGATGGGTAAGAATCCGTCGCAAAGTGTTATATAAGGGATAGCGGTCCAAATATCTACCAAGGAAAGTGAATGTGGCTGAAATGGCAGCATTTTTATAACATCGTTTCTCGTTCGGTTGTTCAGTGCACAAGAACAAAGCAACGTCTTCACAAGGATACACACATGAGTACATTGGCTGAGACAGCGAACCGATGTAATCATGTCACACCTGCCGCCGGGGCTATGCATGTCCATTACGCTGTGGTTAACTATTAATCTATTGCGCTTTGAAGCATGAAATTGTAGGTTTGAACGCACGGTCGCGCACGGGCAATTGTATAAATCACCGGGGTTTAACACGGAGTCCTTGTTTAGGCAAACCCTCATTGAATAAAGCCGTGTCCGCCCTGGACTTTTTTTTTGGGGGGGGGTAGGGGGAAGGTTTTACCGAGACGATGGTAAAACGAAATATGGTCAAATGCAACCACTGTCCACACTCGGACTTTCGACACGGGAACATTTTTTTATCGAGACCGTGGTAGAAGTGACCGAGCTGATGGCAGTATATAATGACCCCAGACAATGCAAAACCTATGTGGTGGCCAGTGCAGCATTTGGAAGGGGGAATCAAAGGGAGAGGGTGAAAGAGAGATTGAAGTTGGGGTGGGGAGAGAACAGAAAAAAGGATTACTGGTAAACATGCTAATGTTAATGTTAATGTTGATAATTCCCCTCCTGGATGTTGAGGCCATGTGGTCGAATTGTCCGAAGACGCTTCATCCACTTTTTCTCCCGGCTTTACATTACATTACATGTATGTATGACCCCCCCCCAAAAAAAAAAAAAAAAAAGAGGAAGAAGAAGAAGCGTAAATTGGACGGCTATCTCCTGGATAGACGGCTCTAGACGGCTATACCACGGTGGATTGAGCCCAGCCGGTGGTGTCCCATAATTACAAACTGGTGCAGACCGTTAGTGAACAGACACAAACAATTATTAAGTGCTTACAACTTTCTGTAGAGGACATTTTGTGAGGATTTTTTGTCCTCACACCACACCCTGGATACAATGTATCTCGGGGGAAATTTGCATAACAAACGGGGATTTGCCACCCCTGCTATAGGTGCACGCCGGTGGAGCGCGCTAATCTCGGGTGGTTGTGTTTCCAGGGAAATAATTTCAAGCAGGTGTGAATCCGAGATGGGGTTATACAGTAGCTAGCGCCATCGGGAGACCGACCGGGACCGGCCGTGAATGCGGGGATTTTGACACTGGGATCGCCGTAATCCCCCGGAGAAAGTGATCGGTAGTGTGAAACGACGGAGCAAATCACACGGCAATTACTTTCCCCCTGGAGTAGGGAGAATGGTGTAAGGGACAATGCTGAGAAAGAAAGAAAGAAAGAAAGAAAGAAAGAAAGAAAGAAAGAAAGAAAGAAAGAAAAAAACAGGAAAGAGCCGTGAAGAGCCAAAGGGCCTATTACTATTAGTATTAGCCTTCAGGAAAAGCATACGTTTCCCGGAAGCTTCGTGACTTCGCACCGGGACCTCCGGATTCGGAGCGTCGGCAGTTTTGCTATGCGACGGGCCCTCCGAATCCGGGCACCACTTCTATTGCCCAAGTTTCAAACAAAGACTCCCTTTTTCAGCCCCAAGTGTACCATCAAACAATATTCAGCACGACAAAAGCCACACATAATGTTATATTGTGCAAGAAAGAAGCAAAATTTGCATTTCAGTTTTCCCTATACTATTTGTTTGATTGAAAATGTAGAATAGAATCCTTCACCCACTTTCTGCGATCCTAGGACCCCGGTTGGCAGACTTGGATTGTGGAAGAAAATTCCACATTTTCGACGACTCGACCCAAGACTATCGGTACCGAGCCAAACAAAAGGTTCGGGTGCTCGGCAAAACCCGGCCCGGATAGGGTCAAACGTTTCGGATGCTTTTCACAATCGGGAAGAAATGAAAAATCGGATGAAAATTCGTAAACCTAACATACATTCTACGGCTGTTTTATGTCTACGGCATGTTCGATTTTTGAAAAATGATTTTTGAAACATGAAGATGTTCAGTCGTTAAATTTGATTAGGTTTTTGGAAATGCATCCGAGTCGTAAAAAATATGTTCGATTTTTCAAAACATTAGGTTTAAAAACATGTTAGCTTCTGAAAAATACACCCTATTCCATGTAATGTGTTCCAACCTTTTTAACCCGATTTATGGTTCGTAACCCCCCCCCCCCACCCCGGCAGAGACTAATGGACTAGTACGGTACAGTATTAGGGAAGGCCATCAGCTATTCAAAGTGGCTGATCCGTTACGCTACAGGTCTCGGGTTCAAGACAAGGCCCGATCAAGTCTTCTCTGCCAATTATTGATAAAATGTGTAAAAACAACCCCTGTCAGTTTTTCTTCACTTTGTTTGATAATCAAAAAAATTGAAGCGATAAAAAAGCCCCCTCGAGCATCGTGAATATCCTGGTCCACGTGATGAAAAACATGATGGCGCAAACCTTTTTGCTGTGGGTTAATATCGCAGGGGGTGTCGTTATAGAGTTGGAGTGGGCGAAGCAATTTACCAGAGCCGCGGCCTCACGGCCGGCCGGGCAAAGCGCCCCTTTGGACCCATCAGTGATGGGATCGCCACGGTGCCCGGTAACCTCATACTACCGGGAGTTGTTATTAGACCGAGAAGGAAACACACACACACACAACAACGGAAGAAGCGACGGGGCTATTAAAGAAAGGCTCTTATAAATTTCTCCAGGGATTAATAAAATCTCAACGGTGGGGACGATTCCAGAGATGCTCTTATATTTCCCGTCTTGAGTTGACTTTTCATTTTCATTTTAGTGGGGGCGGTGGAGTCGACTGTAGTCATACAGATGAGGAGACTCCACACTGACCAATCAAGAAGAAGGATTTTTCAACAATCCCTGTCCAGGAAAAAAAACTGACTTGGAAATTCTAAACTAGCGCGAGGTCTCTCGTTCTTGTCCAGGCCCAGTTGAATTTATTGTCCTTGCCGATTTGTACAGTTCAACTGAATTTTCCTAAAGCTGACCTTCCTTAACCAAAAGCTGCATGTGAAATGGAAGGATTGGTGAGCGAGTCTAATTAACTCGTTGGGTGAAAAAGCCCCAGTGAGTGGAACACTGCTTGTACGACTCCCCAAAAGCAGAATGTTCTACACTACTTGTTAAAGAGAAAAAACCCAAACAAACCCAATGAGACTCAAAACAACTGCATTAGTATGAGGAGTAATGAACAATACGGTATGTACAAGCTGCACTCACAATGACTAGACATCAACTTATCAGCCCACGTCCAGTTTCCAGACTTGTAACTCGTCCGATGAGATTCAAAGGTTTTCGTGGAGAGAATAACAGTAGAAGAAATAGGTTTACGGTATTAACACCATGCACAATTTTCTCTGGTGAGCATGTGTGGTCCTGAATAGAACCACATAAGTTCCTCCGGTTCTTTCCAGAACCACGCATACTCGCAAAAGAGAATTTTGCCCGGTGCTACCGCAAACCTATTACTCCTTCTACTCGTGTCCGAGTTGAGTCTCATAGTCCATGATTCAGACTCGGACTTGTCTCGCGTGACTCGTGACTCAAATAAACCCTACCATTACCTGAGAACCCCGAATTAGCAAAATCATGTTTGCTGCAAAACAGTCGGTCTTTGCAACTCGTGCACGGGTCAGATAGACTGCCATCGCCAGTAAGCGGCTATTTGTGTATTTAGGTACAGTGCATGTGCTCATCAAATAATGTTATCTCAATGGTCTTACATACATGCATTTGCCTTTTTTTTTATTTGCTATACTGTGCGAGCAGGCCTATAACTAGAATAAATGTGATTCGAGAAAATGGATCAAAATTGGGAAATGCGTTAAAAGGAAAGAGGACTCAAATATCAATCTTTCTGAGCTGGGACTCAGACTTAGACCCGACCTGGACGGCTCAGAACTCGCACTGAGCCTCAAAAGAAGTGACTCTAACTCAGACTCAGACTCAACATTTTGTGACTCGAATACGAGTCTGCCAATATTCACACTTCCCCAACTCACACTTTGATTGCTAGAATGAACGTTGCACTTCTGTTTCCAACCAGCTCATCCTAAGAAAATGAAAATGAGCAGAGCACCGACCAACACTCCTTAGAACTCTTGTCAAAAAGATCATCAGATGATTTGACCCGTCCGATGTCGTTTCCACCGGATAGCCATCGTGAATTTTTCACCCCAGAGTCCAGTACAATCGGCTTTCTACCGGGGGAAATTTTATCGGTCGGATGAATTCAACCGGCACTCAACCGATGATCTTTTTGACAAGAGACCTTAGGGGGGGGGGGGGGGGAGGGAAGGGGATACAAAAGAGGAAATATGTACAAGAACATCCCCAAAAAATCTAAGAGCATATGAGCCATTGGAGATTGTGTTAGTCTCGCTGGTGACATAATGGCGCTTCAAGACTAACCAGCTGGTTAGAGTGCATACTGTTTCGTAGCAACTCCTTCACCAGGGACAGCTTTCACCGAGCCTAACGATGCACCGTAAATCAACCTAGGATGGGGCAGCCCATCGTAAGTTGGTGATAGGCCGTATGGTTTCAGTGCATCGCTCATCGGTTTGCGACTGATCGTAATTTACGATGAGTTTGGTGAAATGGACTGCAGATGCCATCCGATAAGCCTTCTCCTCCAGTAGCTGTTCTTCGTGGATGGAGTTGGTCAGTGTTAAGCTTTACACAGACTGACAGGAGGAAGGTAAATACAAAAATACAAATGACAAAGTAATACTGCATACATCCCCACTGGACTGCGCCTTGCCTCCCCGGCATTGGTGTTTCAGTTACAAAACGGCTTTGTACACTGCCTATGACGAGCGGAGCGACGCTCATAAAAACCGACCCAAACTGTACACTGCAGCAAGTATCCGCCCAAACCGCGCTAGGAAAGATATTGCTGCAAAGCGTCTTGCTCAGGGAGACAATAATACAAGCAAACCAAAAGCCAAGGGCATGGCGCTGCTTAGCAGCAAATCTGTATGTTGAGCAAAGACGCAGACGGAGTACCAGTCACGTATTATATCCCATGCATTTTTCTCCTTTTTTTTTTACCGGTGACCGGTTTATCCCGACTTGTTTTACGCTTGGCAAATTTTGAGGGAACCAGCCAGCTCAGACCGCCCAACTGGGCGGGACTATTTTGAGAGCATACGACCCGCATCAACCGAGAGGATAAGGAGGTCGTCCCCATGGCAACGATAAGAATCTAAGCCACCTGAAAGCCGGCCGGGTTCTTAGTCGATGTCCTCCATGTTGGTGTAGGGAATCTCACTGGCGTCCTTCAGCTGGCCACCATCTGGGGCCGTCCCCCTCTCCTCCGGCAGACTCCGCCCCCTCTCGGCAGCCTCCTCCTGCTGCATGGGTTCTGCGCCCTTGTCCTCCTTCCCCGAGACACCGAGCTGCACGGCACACATAAAAGATACAAGCGAGTGCATAGCGGTAATCAGCAATCAAGATACTGGATCCAGATGGCTAAGGGCTGTCTTTGCGAGATTTGTCTATGTAAGCCTAATGATCGATCGTAAGACGACTAGTGAAATACTGAAATCATATGAATCTCAACATTTAGTGGGCCTGACGTTTCGATCCTAGCAGGACCTTTCTCAAAGGTCCTGCTAGGATTATGCTTGGCAAATTTTGAGGGGACCAGCCAGCCCAGACCACCCAACTGGGTGGTTTTTATGAAATTATATGAACTCATCGTGACTAGGACTGCTTGGAAACCCACCATGCGCTGAGTTACGATGGATCGTAGGGCTTGATGAAAGCAATCCCTGCAGGGCCAGTAGGTAGGATGGACCACTTGTTTGCTCCCCATCAACCTCCCGCACCCATCCCCAGTCACTACGGCTCCGCGCCGGTCCATCCATATTGCAATATGAGATTCTAATGATCACAAAGCAAGACACTGGAGCGGGGCCCCTCTGCAAGAGCCATGCTCAACCCCATCCCCCCCCCCCAAGGGACCAATGGAGATCCACTTAAACATCCAATGCCACCTCTTGCAGTGGTCAATCATTTCATCCAGCCCATCTGCTGATAGCCATCAGGTATCAGAGTTCACATTCTAATTGGCGCTCCTCTGCTAATTGATTTCCCATTGCCCGGCACTTTAGGCCTGTCACCAGCCTCACACCAGTCTGCCCATATCTCATTGCGTGCGCCGGGCAGAAACCCAAGCTGCCCCCTACCGGCCTCTATCTGGCAGGGTTGATCAGCGGAGTGGTCTGACTTGTCGCTTGGCTTAATGCAGTCCAATCTCAGGAACTTGGGCAGGCCGAGGGGAAGGCTGATCCGTTTCAGAATCTAAACAAATCCGAGTTCACCAGACTCAGGGGGAGACGGATTGGTTTCCCCACCACCCCCCCCCCCCACCCCAAAACAAAAAATCTAAAAAGAAAACTGCTTTGGCTTTTGGCTGGAAGTGTTTACATTCAATATAGCAAGAGATGCTTGTGCCTGCAATCAGGCCAAGAGGGGAAACTGATCCTGACAGGTGATGCGCAATCAAAATGGACAGCAATCGCACTCAAAAAAAAGTATGACAAGTTTAAAAACACACCTCGTGATGAAAATCGGTATTGCCTCATGTTGTTTAAAAGCTCATGGGCCGTCAGGTCACAAGAGCACATTTCAAACGAGGGTCGGGAAATTCGATAAAAGTCTGGAAGTGGCTAAGGCCCTTGACATGAAGGCTTTCATAGAGCCGCTTAAGCATGAAATTCTGCAAAGGATAACAAGTCTGTGCTGTGCAAACAGGAATGACAGGATTACAAACCGCACTGCGATGTAATTTCAATTGCTTTTGATTTTGTATTCCACTCCCCAAGTTTGGGTTGGGATGGAGATTCTATGAATCATGACTTTTTGTGCCTTGCAGCAAATTTGTGGGCTTAAGCAGGGCTTGGGCTTCGGTTTTATTTCACCAACTTGTTGATAACATCACGGGTATCACTACTACAAAGGCAGGGCTATTTCAAAAGATCTTATGGCCGGCGGTGTGTGTGTGTATGGAGGGGGGGGACATTATGCCAAATAAGAATGTATCACTTGAACCGTAGGTCTGATCAACATGTATCTGATATCAAAATGTGCGGAGAGGAAGAGAGAAAAAAAGTTATAATTATAGCTACATCGACCACATTTCTGGGTGAGAGGTCTGTCCTGGACAGGGCAGGAGACCCTACACATTGTGCCACAAACTACAGCCTGTGTTTTCAGGTGTGACATGATGGTGGGGGGGGGGGAGGCTGGGAGAGAGAGAGAGAGGGGGGGGGGTGATAGAGTCTGAGCCTGTGCCCGAACCCGATCCTGGGCCTGAGCCAGGGATCCCTAGAGGATGCCTACATGTACATGTACGTCGGGTGGAACTCATCCACCAGGATTATACCACGGTGACTCGCGGATTGGCCCAGTTCAAACAAAACCACCCTGCCTTACACAAATCCTGCCTAGGCTTTCACGGATCCCTCCGATCCTTGGGACTGGGGGTATGGAGGAGGTCAACACACTGGCCTTGCCTGTCTAGCCCCCTACCCCCCTGCCCCCCCCCCCCCCTCCCTCTCCTCCTACCCCTTTTCCATCAAGGCAAGCTGGAGTGATTACGCTCAGCCTATCAGGCTAATGGCCGCCCACCGTTCGGCTAAATTTAGCAAGCACTGATTACCCCAGCGGCCGTGGCGCTCATTTGGGACACAGATAATGTGAAGAGGGGGAGGAGGGGAGGGGGGCATATCACTCAGGCTGGCAAGATGCCAGCGATCGATTAGTCGTTTGGGAGAGAGACGGAGATTGCTACGCCCACGCAGGTTTTGGAGCGGCCCGATCGGCAGGAGTTTCAACCTCACCATGTGCATGCACACCTCGGGTGAACGGACGCTGCTCAGTAGAGAGCATATGGGGACAGATTACAGAGGAAGGCCACTGAGCATACAGGGTCGTCAGAGACCTCAACTGCAAAAGCAAGGTTGTAACAGGGCACCATGGTTTTCTGGCTCCCTTCCAGATCTGGTGCTCCAGCCACCTTCTGTTCCTGTTCAAAGGCAGAGCAGGATTTGAGAAAGGTTCTGCTTGGATCGAAACGTCAGGCCCACTAAATTTTTAGATTTGCATTTTGGTAATTTTAGTCAGTAAGCAGTTTGCAACATTTTTGTATATCACTAAATAATTGTGTTTAATTGCTTTATTCCTAAAGACGTTGATGCCGTGACAACATTTTTTTATATTACTCAAAGTATCTTAAAATTTAGTTTCGATCCTAGCAGGACCTTTCTCAAAGGTAGAGTGACTCTGCCTTTTCAGCCTACCACAAAACAATATGTATATCACATTACTCAAAGTAGTTTAGTGCTACAAAAGCTTATGCACTCTCCCCGAACTGGTCAGTCTTTTAAGTGCTATCCTCAAGTTGATATTACACTAAATGGAGCACATCCTTATCCGAACTTTCCGGGAATAATACACAATCTGTTCAGCCACTTTAGCACACTACATTACTGAAATCAAATGTGGCAGCACTGCAGTTTCGGTGCTTAGCGACATCCCCTGGTTAGATGAAGCTAGAGTTTTATTACAGTGCAGCGTAAAGGACCCACGTGAGTCTGGGTTATGAGTTTTGAGTACACTGGGGCCTATTCATTTGTGCAGTGCACCTTTGGTAAAAACAAATGACCCTTGCACATAATATGTGAACTTCCTCATACATGCATATATAGCATCTCATAACAGTGCGTTCACCCCTCATGTCAATTTATCATTTCTTTTAAGCAGGCATTGAACATTAACCTTGAGCAGATTCGAGAGTAGTCACTGGACATGTGTAGTAATGCAGATTGGTTATCCTGTAATGACTAGCAGTGAGGAGACCCATGACAAGGGCTAGGCACCTCATTGCCAGACCGTGCACTCACTCTACCAGATGCTAGGACCAAGTCAGATGTGCTATAATAACTAGCAGTGAGGAGACCCGTGACAAGGGCTAGGCACCTCATTGCCAGACCATGCACTCACTCTACCAGATGCTATAGGACCAAGTCATTGGATAGAAACTGTACCCATTCCACTGTACGTGTGTGGAACAGTCTTCCCGATCACACTGCTGGGAACATATCTTCATCTGCCCTTGAATCTTCCAAGAGACAGTCACATCACTACTATCCTACTTGACCATAACCATTTCGTACCAATCTCCAAATTCAGAGTCTCACCAGTGACGTTGTTGTGTGCCGTGCCCTCCGAAATCCGCATCCAGGCACCACTATTGTCCAAGATTTAACAAAACCTCTTTTCAGCCTACCACAAACAATATGTAGCATGACAAAAGCCACACAGACATCCGATTGTGCCAGGTAGGACTCGCTTGTATAAATAGTTTCACTCTTAGAGTGATATACACAAATGTTGCCAACTAGTTTGACTCTTATTGATTTAACAAACAATTTAGGAGGGCCAGGCATTTCCATCTTAGCAGGACCTTTCTGAAAGCTTTTCTTTTAACTTAGTTAGCGGCTTACTGATTTATTTCCAGGCTGTGGTATGCAAGTCCAGGCTGAGGTATAAGACCCCTGAGGTGGCTGGTTTCCAGACAAATACCCGAGGTGGCTCATCAAAGTAGTGAGGTGGGCTGCCTCGTGGTTTCACAGCCCCGGAGATATACGGCAGTTAATGGTTGAAGTGCTTCTGGCTGGCGCCCCCACCCCGGAAAAGACCTAGCTGACTATTAGGGAAGACCACCATCTAAGGGCTGGATAGCTCAGATGGTAAGAGCCCCGGTACATTAATCCGGAGGTCTCGGGTTCAAATCCCGGTCGAGTCCAAAGTTTTCTTTGCCAATTTGTTCAAAAGTTCCCAGTCAGTTTTCCTCTGTTTGATCTACAGAAACGAAGGTTAATTTTCAAATGGTCAAATTTGACTGTCGTTCCCCCAGACTTTAGAATCAACCGAGACAATGGTTAAAGTAACCGAGCTGACAATATGTGGCCGCTGAGCGTGACCTGAGGTTACAAAATGATGTCGGTAGCACCACACGAAGGAGACGTTGTGCACAGTGCATGTGTGTGTTACGTCATAGGCCAGATGTGTTTTTTTTGCCGAGTCGCATTTTACCGAGTTAAACTTACCTGGCCACTTCTACTGGGCAGTGCTTAGCCAATGAAAGTAACCATTCGGCTCGGTTAAAGTAACCAAGAGGAAATTTGACTGCGCCGTTTCCACTGGACTTAAAATGGGAAAAGTAGCCATCGTCTCGGTTACTTTGACCAAAATAAGTCTAGTGGAAACGCGGCTTATTATTTGGGGGGGGGAGGGGGGACCCTTGGGACGCTGGATGAGACAGTACAGTAGGGACACACAGCCAAAGACACGTACCTTGCACTGGTCCTCCTTCTTCTCCTCGGCCACTAAGTCCTTGGCCTTGGCCGGCGGCCCGGGGTAGGCCGGTCCGCACTCCATGGGCACCTCGGCGCTCAGCGGGCACGGCGCGTACGGGATGTAGGACTGGCGCAGCCGGTAGAACAGCAGGTAGGCCGACTGCGTGCACACCGTCTTCTCTGAGATCTGCGAGACGTGGCTGTCGTCAAACAAGCGCCAGTCTGAGGAAGCCGCCAAGCCGCCAAGCCAAAAAAAAAAAAAAAAAAAAAAACACGTCTTAGTCAATGCCTGAAGAAGTGCAAGTCCTGTTTTTCCAGTGTTTTGTGGGTTTGTGTGTGTGGTTTTTTTTTTACCGGTAGATCTAATATTTGAAGGTTTGCATGGTGGAAGCACAATATGAGAAATTGTGACTACCTATGTGACTCTCTATGAGACATCTCAGTTACATGTAAGAAAGAGTACGGCTGAGCACTGTGTGCTCTGCTGGGAAAGACTCCTAACAGCAGGCAGAGCACATGCTGTCTGAAACGTCGAGCCACCGGCTCTTCTCAGAGCCATACTCCTTCTTAAAAAGGGATGGCTTACATGGGGTCATTGCAAACTACCCACATCGTTGTGTATTTCATTGTCTGTTTAGGACGGCATTTCTCATTCTATTTTGGACATCCTGACCTCTGTACACTGCCCTCCTATCATGTCCAAGGCTGACAAGTTTACCAGCATTCATGGTGTACATGTACCGTATGACTATCTTTTTATCCCTGTTTTTTGCCCCCAATTCTATCCTGATTTTTCTTCTTCAGATTTCTGAGATTTTGACCTATGTGTGTGTATTGTTTTTCAAATGTGTCATGGCCACTTTTCGGACAGAACACAATCTTGACAATAATAATAAAAAAGTCTTATCTCTCCAGTCCCTAGACAGTAGCCTTCCAAGTAGTCAACTTAACTTAGTCTTTGCCAGTAAAGGGGCATCAGTCAGAAGCTTTTGACCATTAACTGCCATATACATGTATCTTCAAGGATCACACCCCCAAAATGCAAACAACAATTTTTTGTAAACCTCCCTATAACAAGGGATCACACCCATTTTTTATCAGACACAAACAATAAACAAGCAGGCAAGCAGGCGAGCAGATGAGCAAGCGAGCGAGCAAGCAAGCAAGCAAGCAAGCAAGCAAGCAAGCAAGCAAGCAAGCAAGCAAGCAAGCAAGCAA